>VYZU01028697.1:168456-231446 GCA_013401355.1 Ceyx cyanopectus
TTTTTTTTTTTTTCCCCCCCTAAGAGATTCTCTAATTTAAACTTCTTACAGCTGCGTTGATGTAGGTGGGGAAGCTCCATGTCTGTTTTGTGGAAGAAGGTCAAATGATTAGCTTCAGAATGCACAGCTCTGCATCTATGAATATTTCTCTTGAATTCCCCCTTTGAAAAGATTTCTGGATCAGAGCAGATCGTTATCTTCTGAAAGACTCAGACCTTTAATGCTTTAGAGGACTACCTCTGGTTATTTTATGTGTCTAAATGAAGACAATTGCTTGCTACATGGTTGTAGGAAGCCTAACGTGTGATGTTTTAGCATGCTGCTAATATATTTGCAACAATATTATATTAATATGATGGGCTTTAACATATTTAGGTCCTATACTGTATGAAATCTAAAGTGCTAGCTAAAATGGATCTCATGTTTTTAATTTATTTTAATTATTTCCCTTACTGACATGGAATTGAAGATGAAAAGGGGCGAGTTTAGAGTGTTAATGGCAATCCACATTTGTAACTGGGGCCAGATCCTATCCTCAAATGTCTTGGGCAATCCCAGTGAAGTCATCAGACTTTTCACAAGCATATGGGTTTTCCCCACGTGTATTTGATTTCTTGATAAGGGCCTACAACACACTTTTTTATGCACTGATTTCTCACACATATGAGGAGATTTGAAAAACATGCATCTTTTTCAATGTAGCGTCTTGGTTCCCAGCACTGATTGGAGAGGTTCTGCAGTATTTAACAGAAAAGCAGACCAGCAGAGCTAGTTGCCTTCACTGAGCTGCTTTTATCTGTCGGGTCCCTTGCATTTTCTTTGTTAGGTGCTAGGTGGAAAAACCACAGCTAGGGCTTTGCATTGCTATAATCTTGACCAAGGAGGACGTTTAAATAGCATGTGAATGGCTGTGGACTTGATATTTCTTGGAACCAGCTTCTTTTATTATTAAATTGCATACTCCAGGAAGATAGTTGCTGTATCAACATTGGTATAATGACACATTATTAAAAAATCAATATCCAGTCATAGAAATGAGTCCTTGTGTAAGCAGTTGGGCGCTTACAGCTGCGATTTGTATGTATTCACAAATGTAATGGGCTTTTTTTTTTCTTGTAGCACTGGTAACTTGGATAAACACTGTATGTGTGACTCATTGCAGAGTATAAACTTACTTTAAAGGAGCAAGTGTGGGATTTGCTGAATATCCTGTTGCTTGCATCCCTGAATACTTACGTTAGGTCATGATTAATCTTAAATTGGACAACCTGAGCGGAAAATTACTGCTGATCTCCCATAGGTGACTTCAGAAATAAACAGAAGGATGGAAGTGCTTTAAAAACGTAAATAGTAGTTAGAATTCATAAAATCATAAAGCAAACATATGGTGCAAGTTTTTCTAAAATATAGCACTTGAAAGGTTTTTTTATATAGTTTCAGAAAGAGCTTGTTTAGTTATCACAGGAGAAGTAAATATTTTCATTCCTCTTCTGTCAAGTCGCTCATTCCATTCCTTTCTTTTTCTTTCTCTCCATTTTTTTTTTCTTTTCCTCAGAACCTTCTTAATTTGGTGGGATGGGGGACCAACACCCGATGTGCCTAGAAAGCCCTACTTGAGAGCAGGACATAACACTGCTAATTGTCCTCCTGTTGTTAGGTTCATTCTTGAAGTCCTTCACCAGTGTCGGCATGGAGTTGATGTAATCCAAACTGAACGCTCGCTGTGCGCATGTGTGTGTGACTGAGATGTGGTGGGCACTGCAGCAGCTCCCAGACCAGCCAAGAACATGCCTGTTTGTTAATGTGGTGCCCAAAGCATCAGCCATGAGGGATCCAAGCCCTCCCTGTGTGTGTGCAGTGGTGTGGGCTCATGGGGGGCAGCACGATGCAGCATCCCTGCTCCTTCACTGTCACGGGTAAGCACTGGGGTCACGGTCCCCAGTGCTTAAAGCATCATGACAAGGAGGCAAAGCCACCACTGAAAATGGGGTGAAGGAGAAAGATGGGGAGCAGAGGAGTGGGGGGGCTGGGGGGGGTGGTGCAGAGAGGAAGACACAGCTCCAGAGGGAAATTCTCTGTGCTTTGCAGTTGCTTGTGTGGATAGAAACCAGATGGTGCGCTGGAACACCCGCTTGCTCGGGTGGCGGCAGAGCCAAACATATGGTTAATGGTTAGGAGAAAGAGCTTTGCAAGCCAGGGCTTTGCTGACTGCCTTGCATTACAGATTGTTGCAGTGTGTCATTACATTGCCAAACTAAGTGCTTAATACCCGCTGCGGGCGCTGGGCAGGCATTTGCAGGGAGGATGCTGAGGCTTCCATGGGCAGGGCAGGAGGCTGACATCATGTGCATCCCCCTACCACACCTCCCCACGCCCCCTTTCCCCACTGGAAACGCCGTAAATCTCCCCCTTTTCAAGTTCAAAACCTACAGCAGTAGTTTTCCCATTCTGTGTGTCATTAATCCATTTATTTCCAACAGCATATGGTTGGTTTTCCCCCTTTTTCTTTTTTCATACCTGTTTTTTTGATCCCTGAGCAGCCAAGTTCACCTAGGCTGCAGCACCACACTTACATGCCCAGCATCTGAAGTTCCTGCTCTGGGATCTTTGGGCGACACCAGGCCCATGTTATCTAAGGAACTGCTGAGCTCATTCATCTCCTTTTCACGGCCCGCTTCCTTTTATTTTTAGCCAAATCCGTCAGGCCTGACAGGCGGGTAATTTGAGCCAGAGAAAGGGCAAAGCTCCAGGTCCTTTCCACAAAGCAATTCTTCTCCTCCCTCCTGGGAAGGCTCCAAACTTGGCCTGCTCCAGGCAGATGGATTTGTTGAGTCATGTGAGATCATTTACACAAAAACACAGCGAGGCAGTGAAAAGGAAAAAAAAAAAAGAAAAAAAAAAGGGGGGGGGGAAGGGGTGGGAGAGCGTGCGCTGCCGGGACTGCTGCGAGCGTAGGAAATGTGCTGCGAGGCAGCTAGACAGAGGAATGCAGCAGATTCATTCTTGTATAAGGTAATGTCTCGTTTACAGTACAGGGTGGAGCCAGCACGGAGGAGAAATCACTCAAACAGATTCCTCGTTTAAAACAAAAAATTCTCCTTCAAAATAAATCGTAATCATCCTACTAAATAAAACCCAAAGCAACAAGCCACCAAAGCAGTCAAAGAGCGAGCGGCGCGCACGGGCGCGCAACAAAGGCGGCGTTGTTGACAGCACCGGATTACAGTAGCGGTAAACTCCGGGCTGGGAGGTTGCTGGAAAATGAGTTTGCTCCGTGATGCAACCCGAGTTTGCTTTGTCTGGCTGCCAGCAAGAGTGGGGTGGTGGGGATGGGGAGCAGCATGCTCTTTGCTCCATGCAGGGATGGTTTCGGGCGGCTGGGAGGGATGGAGGGAGCGAGGCGGGATCCCGAGCGGGCAGGCTGCGCTGGGGCGTCGTTAACAGCAAGTGTGCGTGGGGGGGAAGGGGGTGTATGAAGGAGGCAGAAGAGAGCCTCCCCTTGTTTTGTTTTTGAACTGGTTATGGCATGATCTTCATTACATCAGGGAGTAAATTGTGTTTATGAAGTTGAATGTTGATTTTGTTACCATTTGCAACCTAAGCTAACCCCAGCACGTTGGTTTTGGTTTTTTGAAGTGGGTGGTAAGAGAGAACATCAAACTTGGGGTTTTTTAGATCTCGATGCATCCTGGAGAATTAGGTTGGGTTAATTTATGCAGTGTTCTAACAAGATGCATTCAAACCTTTAAATAGACATGGGCTGTATTTAAATATTGTTAATGTAACTTCCAGTTACTCCAGATTTCTTAGCAAGACAATATCTGAATGTTAGTGTTTTATCCTGATGATGATTAAAAAGCAGAGTAGGGAGCAGAAACTGGAACTGGAAATTGGTGGAAAACATGTGCAATCAAACAAGTCTAATGCAAAGCATATCATTAAATTTTCAGCTGCAGTTAAGGAACTCGTGGGAGCATGTAAATGTGGGTTTGTAATTTAACTTGACCCCTTCCCCCACTGAGCAGCATCTTCTGTCGACTGCACAGTGGTGTCCGTGAGGTGCTTTCCTCTGGGGAGGGGAGGGTTTGTCTGGAGCCTGCCTCCCTCTGCTTGACCTTGTCTTCCCTTTTTTCTCCTCCTGCTTCTTTTTCACACTTTTGTCTGAGAGACTGCTGGCTTTCCCAGTCAACTTGCCCAGCAGGGCTGTGCCGCCGAGAATGTTTGGCATGGGGACACCCTTCTCTTCTCCACACTTAAATTGTTTTCTCCCTTGGTGGAAACCTTTTGTCTTCGGTATCTCTTCATCAGGCCGCCTCGCTAATTGTGTTGAAGAAGCACTTGGCAGCATCCTGAGTTCCAGCTGGGGTCCCACACTGCACACACCTGTGATGGGACCCCTGTCTCTCAGCTTACAGATAATGTCCAGGGAGAGATCGCCAGAGGGACAAGAATATAAGGATGAGAAGTATGGCCAGGTTGGAACCTAGGCTGAGCAACAGGCTGTGGCTGTAGCTCTGTGGCTTTTATTGAGGGATGACTGTAGATTGCTCTGAGATCCTCAGAAAGGTCCCAGGAAAGGACAGCATTGTTATTTATTCTGTTTGCATAGTTACTGTAACTTTCTTTCCCCTCTTCCCCAAAATACCTAATTATCCTACATTTTCTGTTGCTGTGAGCAACATTTCCCATAGTTACCCAGAACTGCAATTCCATTAAATTCTCACTTTCTAAAGCTAATCTACCAGCAGTGGCTGTGGGATTTCCAAAAGAAAAGATGTCTGTGAGGGAGCCAAAGTTTTGACGATTTTTGTCCTCGTATAGAGTACCACAACTCCTCAGTTAACTGCTCACGTTCGTTATCGGTTGAGAGCTCAATAGCTTCATCTCTATTTATGGCACTGAGAACACTTGTAGTTTTTTTCATTCCCCTGCAGAGTGCCCCACTCTGCAGTATCTCATTTTTCCACTCCTGAGATGCCACATGTGTTGCATTTTGCATCTTTACGTTGGACAACCAGCCCAACTAGACACATTTCGGGAACTGTTCATGACCTGACTATCAGGAAAATCAGCCTTATTCTTCCTTCCCCCTCTGTCACAGCCGTTCAACTTCCTCCCCTTCTTCTAAAAGTCTGCTGTCTATAAGATGCTATCAGCCCTGTAATTCTTTTATCTTGCTTCTCCTATCGTTTTGATTCTTCTGCTCCTACTGCTTCTTCCTCTATCTCACAATTAGACCAGAAATTTCTCTGCTGCCAGAATCTTCCCTCCTTGCATGTACTGTGGCAGTGCCTGCTTTGGAATCTGAGGAAGGATGAGTTTGGAGTTCATACGTGTTGTGTCACGTCCCCTGCTTGGCTTATTTTGCAGAGGTAGAGAGCATTGTCTGTGTAATTTTCCTTTCGTTGACTTAAGCAACCAACTCTTCACCTAGGTTGGAGGATGAGCAGGAGGTCTTCTGAGACTCACCAAGGGGCTCTGCCACCTTGGTGATGGAGGCCCTGAGGGTCCCCAGCTGAGGTTGCTTAACCTCCTGCTGAGGTTGCTCTTTCCAAAGCGGTGCAACCCATAGCTGGGCGTTTGCTTGCTTTCCTCTAGGTGTGCAAGTGCTATGCTTCCTTCCAAAGACCTTATTCTGTGCCCTAATTGTATAACCTTCCTCAGTCTGAAGTTGTGCCAAGGAGAGACACTTTGGGAGCGAGGTAACCCTCTACGTTTGAGCTCAAGTTATCCTGTTTGGCAGGATCACATAGCAGTTCCCTCCCACAGGAAACTTGGGCAAACTTTATAATTCACTGTGGCGATATCAAAGATGAGCAGAGTGGTGACCTCCCTGTATTGCATAGGTTTGTTTATGGGACTTATGAAGTAACCTCAAAATAAATAAATCTCTAGCCTGACAGCTTCCCCCTTCCAGAAAATCGTAGATGTTATGGTGTGGTGGTGGCAATTTCCTCTTTATGCATGCATCTATAGGACTTTTCGGGGAGAGGCAAGATTTGTTCTAAACAGATTAATCTACATTTCTGTGGAGCTTTCTAAGATGCTAAATCTGTGTCAATTTTTCTGATCCAGCAACGAACTGGTGCAGTGGTGAAGCGTGGGGCTGCTTGTAATGTATTCGGAAACCTCGCCGTTTTCTGCTTGTGGCCAAATCCCATTAACTGTGATTTCCCTGCTTCCTTTTTCCTCCTGTCGAGCCTTCTGGATAGCGACTTCTCTTAACAGCTTGTTTGGAGAATCTGCTCTGAAATTCTCCCAGCAGCTCCACTCCTCTCAAAGCAGGGGAAACTCAGAGAGCAGCTTATCACCTCCTCATCGGCCGACTTCCATTTCTGCTAGAACGTCTCTGTCAACCCTACACCAAACAAGCTTAAATATCTTCCCTTTCCATTCAGGCGAGCACAGCAGAGGTAGAAGTTCTTTTGGAGATTAAACTTTGCCTGCTGGTTCAGTGAGACATCAATCCAGACAGCACAGTGTGTATAAAATTGGCTTCTTTCATTCCCTTGGAGCATCCTTACGGATCCTTGAGAGTTGTCTGGGAGTTTCTAGCGAGGATGCGCAAGCACCCTCTGGCACTGCCCTTGCAGCAGCAGGTTTTTCCAGTTTGTGTTAAAAAATATCAAGTTGTTTCAAGGCTCTGTTCACTCCATTAGCTTTTCACTGATAGTTCTGTAGCATTACTAAGTGCTAACGTGGTCCTTCAGTGTTTTTTGCCTTGAATCTGTTGTAAATTAAATTTATGTCAGACAAAGCCACTTCTGATCACATTCAGTAAATATTTTTTTTTTACCTGTTTGCAGACTTTGTGCAATTAGTGGGAACACGCTGTTGCTCCTTGATAAATTAATTAATGTTTAATAGATATTTGTGAGTCATATTAAGTAGATGCATCACACCTCTTGAGGCATTTTGGTGGCTAAATAGCTGGGATTAGACACTGGCTGCTCATGCCAGTTGTTTTCCCTTGTTGATACTGAACTATGTGTATTACACAAATGTTTTCAGTTACAGCTTTGCCATGTTTGTTTAAGGAAAAGAGACATCCTCATTTTTTCAGACATGTTTATCTGTGAGTTGAATGATATCAATGTTTTTTTCTCAGTTGGTCAAATTCTAAGGGCTAAGATGAAAGACCCACTGTTACTCACAAAAGAAAGACTTGCTTTTGCAGGAGTAGAGCAATTTATCTCCTGTATCAGCTTCTTTAATTGCAGCCTGTAAAGACCCTAAAGAATCCTGCTAGTCAAGCATTTCCTTGCTACAGCCAGTGAAAGTCATATTTAAAATGCATTTAACTGATGCTCAGTTCCACATGTAATACTTCCTGATTACTATGGTCACAGCATAAGTAAATACATTTGAAAGCTTACTTGATCCTGCAACATTGAATGTCTTTCTCCTTCATCAGAATACTTTTATCAGAGATATCTGCAGTCATACAGCCCCAAGCTATTGATAAGGTAAAAGGAAATGCCATATATGTGAAAATAAACTAGCACTCACAAGGCAGATCGTACTAGAAAATGATGAGATTTAGCAACTTTAGCATGTTGTTTCTCTTTGAATACTTTCTTTATTAGTAGAATTTTATTATTAGTTTCAAGTTAGTCATGCTTTCTGGGAGGATGGCATAAATAATTAACAAGGAATATCTGTCTACTTGTCATTGAGTTGATTGCTTATTGGCTTCCATGTAGTACCATGAATGAGTTTGAAGCCCCTGTGGTGACCTTGGACTGTGCTGGACCAGTCAGTGAAGATCAATCTGATCTGAGGCTCCCTTGAGCATGGGGCTGGGAATCTCTGAAAAGCTTCAGGACCATAAAAACAGGGGGTTCTCAACTTCAACAGAGGGGAAAAAACCCAGACAAGGAGGAGAGCCACTTTTCCTCCCAGCCTAATGCTGAGTGCTGTTGCCAGCACTGGGCCTGCTGGTGGGTGGGTGGCTGAGGTACTGAGGAGTTGCTGACAAGGGGGTCTGGCCATCAACTGTACTGGGAGCTGGGTGTGTGCCCGAAGTGAAGGTGGCTGGAGGAGAGATGCAGGGGGTGACTGCTGAACCCTGGGAAGAAACACTGCACCTCTTGTAACGTAATTGCGTGCTTTATTGATATACACAGTAAAGCAGTATATAATACAATAGTAAGGCATATATTTGGTGAAATTTGGTATGTTGTGAAAAAAAAAATGCAGTAAAACATAAGTTTATAAAAATAATTAGTAAATGTTACAGTGTTGGTGTTAAAACACAATATATTATGATATCCAAGTAATAAACCAGTACTGAAGAACAATGAAATAACATGCCATATGGTATTTATGTGTTCAACTACACTGATTATGTTTTACAGTTTAATATTTTGTCATTATAAGGAATATGAAATAATTCCCAAATTATGCTTAAAAAAGCAGCAATAAAGCTTTCAACTTTTAAGTATTTTTTGACAGACTCACTCCAAAACTAAGATCTAGAAAGTAAAACAAACAAAACAAAACCCTGATGAAAACAACCGTGCAATCCATTTTTCCTCCATTTTTCTTTTCTGAAGAGAAGGTTTAACATATAAGGGGGAAAAAAAAAAGAAACCCAGTTCTTTCTCAGACCTCATTTTAAACCTTCTGATAAAAAAGACCATGAGAAATACCACGGGTTCCTATTGTAATAAAGTGTTAAAAAAGCTCGTTATTAGGAAAGCAGAGGTTTAGGGGGATTGTACTTATTTTTTGTGAATGATTATCATTGATGGTATTATTTAAACAATGAGACCTGGTCACACAATGGACACGTGGTGATGATGTAACAGTATCTGTATGTAATTGTCAGGAACACCACAAAACCAAAGTGAGGTAGAAATAGCATGACTAGCCATGTTCAATGTTAACTAGCATTCAAAATAAAATCTTTCCCAAGTTTAATTACACTTCATACAAGAAGAGGTAACAGATTTTTTTTTTTTACTCTTGCAATATAAAGTCAGGTGGTGTGTTTCTATGTATTCTAAGACAAAATTAAAAGCTGGTTAAGAAAATGAAGTGGTAAAGCTTTTGCTGACAGCACCTCATACCCAAACCTACCTCTCACAAGCTGCAGTCAAGCTGTGTAATCTGTCTTGTTCTCAGCTCCTCTTTCTCATGGTATAGTTAACTGTGCAGGGTTACTCAGAGAGAGCAATGGGGAAGGAGAAAGGACAGGGCCTTTGTTTTGGTGATAAATATCTATCTGATGGAGCAGTGTAGCTACCTTCACCTGATCACCATACGAGCGCAAGAACAGCAGTAACTCTTCTGCNAGCTTTGCCATGTTTGTTTAAGGAAAAGAGACATCCTCATTTTTTCAGACATGTTTATCTGTGAGTTGAATGATATCAATGTTTTTTTCTCAGTTGGTCAAATTCTAAGGGCTAAGATGAAAGACCCACTGTTACTCACAAAAGAAAGACTTGCTTTTGCAGGAGTAGAGCAATTTATCTCCTGTATCAGCTTCTTTAATTGCAGCCTGTAAAGACCCTAAAGAATCCTGCTAGTCAAGCATTTCCTTGCTACAGCCAGTGAAAGTCATATTTAAAATGCATTTAACTGATGCTCAGTTCCACATGTAATACTTCCTGATTACTATGGTCACAGCATAAGTAAATACATTTGAAAGCTTACTTGATCCTGCAACATTGAATGTCTTTCTCCTTCATCAGAATACTTTTATCAGAGATATCTGCAGTCATACAGCCCCAAGCTATTGATAAGGTAAAAGGAAATGCCATATATGTGAAAATAAACTAGCACTCACAAGGCAGATCGTACTAGAAAATGATGAGATTTAGCAACTTTAGCATGTTGTTTCTCTTTGAATACTTTCTTTATTAGTAGAATTTTATTATTAGTTTCAAGTTAGTCATGCTTTCTGGGAGGATGGCATAAATAATTAACAAGGAATATCTGTCTACTTGGCATTGAGTTGATTGCTTATTGGCTTCCATGTAGTACCATGAATGAGTTTGAAGCCCCTGTGGTGACCTTGGACTGTGCTGGACCAGCTCAGACTTGTTGCCACCCTTCTCAGTGCCATCCACTGTTATGATCAGTGGATGGATGACAGAACCCAGATAGTTACTACAAAATAATTGTCTTCTCCTTGGATGTGCCCCTTGGTACAAGCATCAGTGAAGTGCCTTCTACAGCCAGAGGTGTTGGAGGCAGCAGGACCCTAAGCTGCTCCTGGGGAGGACATCTGGCATGGGTAGTGCTGCAGAGGATATGCATGGCACAGCCAGACTCCCTCAGTTGTTTTTTTTGAGAGCAAGAGGTTAAAAGGACAAGGGGTTATCCACGGTCTGCAGCAGACTTTTGCATCTGGTGGATCTGTTCTTAAGTGACACTCATTTGGTTATGCAGGTCAAGTGCAGTGAGAATTTCACCCCTGCCTATGGGCTGACAGTCACACACCCCATGGGAAGTTATTTTTCTGCTGGGTTTTGCCCTTGGGGAGTGGTGTCATCAGATATAACAGCAAATAAATGGACAGAGGTTTATGGGGCATCATGGCTAGTTCACCATTTAAAATAAATCTTCTGTGATTAATTCTTCATGGGGCAAAGGGAGAGAGGAATTTGTGCCCTAAAATCAGGAGAATTTTTCATATTTTGTGTTAATTTTAACCCTGAAGCATCAGTGAGTTAAGTAGAGCTCAGAGGGCTGCATTTAGCCTTGATCAGGAAACATTGGATAGTATTGCTGGAGGAGTTGTGACAGCAGGGAGTTCCCACATGCATGCAGTGGTACTTCTAGAAGACTAAAGGTTGGTATTTCCAAACAGAAGTGGAGATGCAGACAAGTTGGTCGCACATATTTTGATTTTCAGTACAGTAGGTGGCAGGAGAGACAAAGTGACAACTTGGCTGAGGTAGCTCCCTGTCCACGTGCTGCAGTAACAAATGAAGGCCACCCCACATCTACACTCAATACCATGGAAAAATAGTGATGTTGTATTGCCAGGTGCTTTTGTGAGGTCTGTCATGTGGTCTGATGAACATGAGGACATAAGAGGATGGGAATGCTAGACACAAGTATTGCAATGCCTGGGTTAGATGCAGTGTCTTGTGTTTCTACGATGTCTTCTGATAGGCATCAGGGACTAAAAGTTTCATGGGAGCCTAAGGCAGTTACAGCTGTTTATCCTCTTTTTCTCCCCACAATATTCTTGGTCAGGACTTCCTCCATCCCCTCTTGTGCCAGCATTGCTGCTTACAAAGCCATACTGTACTTTAATGGATAGTGAAGTAGGTGCTGGAGACTTTTATAAGCCAATACCTGATATTCTTGGGCTTCTGATCTGCAGATATATAAAGTAACCTTAAAAGCCTGAAAAACATGTCCTTTTTAAGCATACAAGAATGTTTCCCAATGGAAAGGCAAACTGAAGAAATTAAATTAGTGGTGTTGTCCCTTCTGTCTTCCAGTCGTGTTTCTCCTTTTTTAAGGTGAAAAGGATGGTCTATGTTCTTCATCCTACTTCAGTGAAGATGAATAGATTGTTTACTTTCTTTTTTTTTATGGGAACTTCGTCTTTCTATTGCACCCATGGACAAAATCTGCTCTGCTGCTTCTGTAACTTGAGCAAAGTCAATGAAGTTGAAATTGCAACACAGAGAAGGTGATTTGGCTCAGGGTTTGTTACTGAAGAAAGGAAGCACTTTTCTCCATCAATGTATAGGGAATTAGTATATGGTTAAAGTAGGTCCACCCATTTGCTGTGTTTTTGTCCCAAGGGTTGTTCTTTGAATGACTTTTGGTCATGAAGGAAACAACATTTAAGACTTATTGCATAGAAAACGGAGGCATTTAGAGAGTAGCTTGCTGTAGCTATAGGGTGCAGTATTAAATGGGGAGAAGATCAGAGGCACAAAGCAACACTTAGTAGCTGCTCTGTTATTGCTTTACTTACAACTAGGAACATTTAGTAGCCAAACCAGAGGAGGCACTTGGGCATACACCAAGTTTGAGGTGGTTTTGGACTGCTTCATCCTTGCATCCATGGGCTACAAAGGAAGGTCTTTTTTTGTATAAAAGCCATTTATCAAGATTGGCACCTTGTTGGCCAAAATTTCCTTAGATAGGCTGGTATCTTGCAGATATGTTGATATATATTGGTTTAAAATGTAAGGGTGCAAATAGTTAATTGCTTTTGTAACCACGTTTATCTGTGGAGTGCTCTACTTGGTGAAGGGGACCAGGAAGGAGTTCCTACTACCTTAAAGCAGTAGCTGTCTGAGGTTAATTATATAAAACAAGCCAAGTTGAAATACTACTTTTTCTCTTTTTTTTTAATGAATTTCTATAAGCAGCTCATAGACAGGTTTATTCCACGCTGGAAGAAGCCTGACTACACTTTAATGTAGATACCTGGCTTAGTGATTAGGAAAAGATTGTTAAACAACTGGAATTTAAATACTGGTAACAGCTTCATTGTAATAATTTCCCCAAAGGCACATTGGTAATTCTGATAAATAGCGAGTTTAATAGACTTTAATAATGTGTACTTTGGAGACCCTATACACAGAGGAATAATGCATAAAACATTCATTATGGTAAACTGCTACCTTTGCATGTAAGGAGGAATCTGGCAAAACAACACTGACACCTTATGTGGCAACATGTTATTGGGTGTTAACAGGCAGAAGTCATTATCCCACCTTATCTATCACTTCACCTGTTGTGATGGAAGTTGCAGCCTGTATTGCTTTACCTAACAGTGAATGAATGATCTGAATGAATTACTTGAGGTAGACCTTAGTTTGAGAAGTCCCTTGCCAGCAGGAGGGTCATGGTGATTCACTTGGCTTCATTTTCTTTTGATCTGTCCATTTGGTGTCAAGAGAAGAGATATTTGGTATGAAATGCAGAATAACCCCATTAAAAAATAACAAACAAAACAATCAAACAAAAAACTACAAACCAGAAAAGCAATCTTAGCAAGCAGTTCTAAGCAAATTTAGCATTGGATTTTGGTTTGATTTCTCTGAGCTGAAGACCCTGCTGGAGAACAGGCGAGGAGGAGGAGGAAGGAGCAGATGCTTTTTGGTAGAACAGTAGGGCATTTATCTCTTTTAATGAGGTAACATCATTAGTGCTGACAAAGTGCTGCAAATCAATACATGTAATGGACTGCTGCTGTCTTTCAGTAGTGCACAGGCTGTTGTAGTTGTGTTTGAATCTGCTGAATCACAGGTCAGGTTTTATCTCCTGTCCGATTCTGATTTTTGGGTTGTTTGGGGGAATTACATTTTTTAAGCTTTTTGATTTTTGCCCCTCCCTAAACTTTGATCTCTGAGAACTGGAGCTCCCCTCCAGGGTATGTGTTGGGGCAGGCAGAAGGGTACTGATTTAACGAGCATAGGAGAGCATTGAAATGCCACATACATCTGTTGGGGTGCAAGGACCTTATCTTTAATCAGAAAGAGTGAGGTTGCTAATGTTGAACTTTATTCTTTCTGCCTAAGATGGCTGCAGGTTTTGTTTTGGGCATTGTAATTTTTTTTTTACCCCTTGCCCTCTGCCTGCTTCCTTTAGAGCAACGGTGTAATGTCAGCCACACTAATTAATGTCAGCCATTATGCCAGTGGCACTGATGACCCTGACATTCAGCAACCAAGAGCTACAGAAGAGAGAATGAGGTGGTTGTGGGGCTGGACAAGAAGCAGCAGAATGTGGAGAGAAATCTGCTGGTCAGAACATTTCTCTGTACAAAATCTGTTGGTGTAAAAATCATATGCACAGTTGTGCTCAAGACGACGTAAGAAATGAGATGGATGTCAGCAGAGATCCATCCTGTGTTCTTCACTTTTCATAAGGTAAAACATGACAGCACATGACTATAATAGTATGAAAATATCAAAAAACCCAGCAAAACAAATCTACATTTGAAAAAGCCTGGAGGTTTTAATAATGTCTCTGATAAAAACTACTTAATTCCCCCAGAAGTCCCATCAAAACCTTGTCATTCTCCAGCACAACCAGGTAACATAACAAACATTTGAGGTGTGCTGGCTGCTTATTGGAGGACCTGGGAGTGACATTTGTGTCTGTGCTGATTCCAGGAAAAGAGCCTGTCGGTAAAACAGATTCATCTGAATAGATCACTCACGTCAGAAAAAAAGTGGTTCCTCTTTCTTTTTTTATCTGCATGCCCCTCCCATCCTGGGCTTCCCAACACCTGCTTGTGGTGAAATAATATAAACAGAATTGCAAGATTCTTCGGTATTAACTGTTGCCTGACAGCTCCAGCCAACACTGCAACGTCATCCAGTTTTTCCTCTTTGTTTTTGTTTGTTTAGGGGTGGGTTTTTTTTGTTTGTTTTTTTTTTGTGTTTTTTTCTCCTCACCACACATCCAAGAACCTCTGCAGCATCCCCAAATGGTAACGTTTCTGGGGGAAGACTTCCCCACATTTTTGCTCTGCCACGATCTGAAACTCTGTCGTGCTTACCAGAGTTAATATGAATCCAGAGTTGGGGTGTTTGCTGTTGCCTCTCATGTTTATGCTCAGACCAAGCAGGAGGACATGACTGAGAGCCAAATAAGTTTATGGTTGATAGAGCCACATTAGCACATAGTGAAGTATCATCCAGTAGTAAAGCTTCTGAGTGTAGTTTTGGCCTGAGACTAGGAAAGGGTCTGCTAAAACTTGCTATTTTTGTTAAATTTAATTGACATTCCTGCTGTAGAGAATAGAGGGGTACACTTCAGTGACACCAAAGGGTACATTCAGCATTCCTCAAAAATTTCCCTAGCTGTTTCTTACCTCCTCGTGCTCTCAGCCATCTTGCACTGTCAGAAAGTAATGACCAACAGATGTAGAAAGGATACCGTCTTGGGAAAGTGCTGAAGACCTTTTTTTTTTGGTGTATCCCCCTCCCTCTCCCCCACCAAACATCCCTTTTATAAATCAAAATTTCTCCATCACATACCACAGACTTTCTGTGCTTTCTTATTCCAACAGTGAAACCAAAGTTCACTTACCTCCCTTCCAAGGTTGGGATTACAGAAGCCTTACGCACATCTCGCCCTCATCTTGCTGCAGGCACTCCAGACCAATAAAGAAGTACTCAGCCAAGTTTTACAGCCCTTTACCCAGTTAACTAAAACCAAATGCCTTCTGCTTGGTTGAAGGCAAGTCATGCCTACTTCTGTTGCTCCAGCCAGCAAAGTTTCTCAACCAGCTTGGCCTCCGAGGGATTGATTCCTTTTTAGTGACTCTGAAACACGTTACCAAATCTTTCTGGGATCAGTGTATGAAAAGAATAGCTGTGGGCTCTGAGGAGAGGAAATAGCTGGTCATACCCTTTCCCAAGACTACAAATGACACAACTTTGCTCTCTTTTCCTCAGTAAAACTGGGCTGAAAGTATCCTGATGGAGGGTAAAGGGACAGGGAATGGAAGGGTTTGAGGAGTAAAGAGCTGTTAGTATTACAGGTTCCTGTGTTAAGACCAACTAATCTTTTTTTTTTAGCTTGGCACAGCTTCTCCAGAGGAGGCAATGCAGGGCTGCTCCTTAGTGTTGTTTCAGAGCAGGCACAGAGGTGATCCTGCCACTGGCTGGGCCACACCTAAGGCTTGGTGGTTACCCCTCGTAGCAAACAGAGGGCAAAGTGTTGATGGAGAAGGTCTGCTAGCGTGCAATTGCAGCACTGGTGGGCCAAGTCATGTTTGCCCAACTTTCCTGGGTGGTCGCCTGGCTTGAATGCAGCACATGGAAATAGATCTTCTGGAATGTGAAACCGTGCCTTCTGCATTTCTCCCACAAGTATTTTATAGTTTTCACTGGCATGCACAAAGGAAATGGAGAATAAAGGAAGAAAAGACTTACATAACCCTTCAGCTATGCTTCCTTTCCATACCAAGGCTTTGCATTTAAAGTAAAACAGCAAGTCTGTGTTGTTGTCTTTTATTTAAATTTTTGTGTTGGTTTGGGGTTTTTTTTTTTTATAAATGAGTGACAGGTTTTGTTTTGTTTTTTGTTGTGTTTTTTTTTCCTTAAACTCGTCTCCAGTTGGAACTCAGAGATACTGAATTGATGTGGGTTTAGTGATTTATTGATTCGTAAAAAGTCAAAAGATCCCTTTATCCAGGATAGATTTATTTTATTCCTGGTATTACAGAAATAGGTTGTGAAGAGATCTCAAGTGTTGGGAGATTTTGTTGTTGTTGTTGTTCTTTTCTTTTTAGTTATAAACCACTAAGTGTCCAGGACTTTGTTAAATCTCATATGTGAGAGTGTGAGAGCTGTGTGTTGATGAGAAGAAAAGAATGCCCAGCATCTCTCTCTTTCCATGTTCTCTGGATGTGGCTGCCATCTACTCACAAGCTCTGTGACCAGTGTAAGCTAGAAGCAGCATGTCTTTTCAATCCCTTCACAGAGAGAAAAGATTGCTCTTTGCCAGCAGGAGTCCTTTGTTCCTCAGGTTCAGTTGCACAGCCTGGAAAAGGCAGCCCACATATGTAAAGCGTTGTCCTTTCAGAGCATGTTGAGATTCCAGCTCTGGTCCAACTGTGAACCAACCACTTGAAACTGTGGATCCTTTGCTGGAAACATTCCCATGTCACAGTAGGATCTTTGTGAAGCAAGAGCTTGAAAGAACACCAACATTTAGAAGGGACACTAGAACAGTAATGGAAAATATGTTAACAGCAGTGAAGTTGGGCAAGAGCATGGTGAGAATATGGGCATGTGTGAGTAAAAATGAAATCACAGAATGTGAGGGGTTGGAAGGGACCTAGAAGATCATCTAGTCCAACCCCCTGCCAGAGCAGGGGCACCTAGACCAAGTCACCCAGGAACAGATCCAGACGGGTCTTGAGTGTCTCCAGAGAAGGAGACTCCACAACCTCCCTGGGCAGCCTGTTCCAGAGCTGTCACCCTTACTGTTTTCCTTGTGTTCACCCTAAACCTCTTGTGCTCCAACTTGTTTCCAATGCTTGCTTTTCCCCCAGCCCTTGGAGATAGCCACATCCTCCGGGGACATGGTCCTAGCTTTATGAGGGATGCCTGAGGGCTCTAGTCACTTAGCTTCTGAGTTTTGTAAATCTGGGGGATAAGTGTTCTGTTGTTCCAGGGGTGCCCTGCAGTCTTCCCCTGGCAATGTGTGAAATGCATACGTATAAAATGCATGCCTGCCTTTGCAGCAGCTTCCCAATTAAACCTTTTGTTTCCTTAACACCAGGGCTCCTCGGCTTGCTTTGGCAGCAGCCCATGGAGATGATTCCTGGTGGCTTACAGCTCTTGGTTTCATCTGGCAAGAGCAATCTGTTATGCAGGGGTGTACAGGTAAGGGAGCCCTTCGGAGGCTTGTGGGAAAGGAGAGATGCATTTGGCTTGATGCTTGGAGAAGGTGAATATTCTGTCAGGTTCCCACTGCGTCGTGCTGTTTGGGGTTGGAAACTGCAGCTTCACTCTCAGCAGAACCAGGCGCTCCTTGCGGGCTCCTGGAGGAGACTGGGAAGTGTAGACTTAATTGCTTTGTGAATGATGTGAAGTCTTGGAATGCAATCTAGCCATTGCTCATTAACTTAGCTGAACCTATTAAACCTGGACAGCAAGCAGCACTGAGGCGGCCGCCCTCGATTGCAAGCAGCTAATGGAGCTGTGGGAGAAAGCTGTGACTGTGGAGTGGAATTGGCAGTAGACTCCTATCAACCTTCTCTGTTTTGAACTCACCCTACACTCTGGTTAGAATTCTGGCTTGGAGACAGATGATTTCAGAGGAGCAAGGAGTCGGGGAAAGGTGGGGGGTGAAAAGCATGGTCTTCCCAGCTTTGTTAGCTTTGATCTGAAGTTAAAAGCAAACCAGAATTCTAATGGCATCGATAATTTGACATTTAAACCTGCAGAAGCAGAGAGATTTGTCATCTGGCTGTGGCCAGCTTTGATTATTGTTTGGGTCTTGCAGAAATGGTTCTGCTACACAATGCTAAAAAAAAAACCAAAACCAAACAAAGTCCAAATAATGTCACTTGGCATCTCCTTGATGTTTTTCAGTTCAGAGTGAATCAGCTGCTCTTATTAAAGCACACGTATAGGTGATTTGGTACTCGTGAAATGCGTCATATCTTGCAAAAGAGCATGGTAGGACTTTCTTGAATCTTCATGACACACCAGCACCACAGAAGAAAACATCATTCACTACATGTAACTGGATAATTGAGGGTTTCTTGGTTTGGGTTGTGTTGTTGGTTTTTTTTTAGTAGCTTGAAGAGAAATGAACAGAATTTGGATTTGCCTAGGAAATTAGAAGTTTTTAACCTTCTAAACACTCGAGAGCCTCAAGTGGAGATGGATACCTCCACAGCACTGCTGGCATTGTGCTGGAACATTGTTCCATAGCAGTTTGTGCTGCTTATTAAATTGCCAGCAGCTTATCCTTCATCACTCGCATGCCTCCCATCCAGTGGCACTTTGTGCCCAACCTTATTTACCTTGTGGGTTTTGCCAGGATCACAGCTTGGTGGTGTGGCTTCAGGCCCAGTCAGACCGTCTGTCAAGGAGAAGGGGAGGAGAAGTAGTGGGTTTGAAATGTTGCCTGAAGAAGGGCATGTCCAAATGTGCTTTGAAATCTTTGTTCTACTTTTTGATACCTTTAAGCTGCTCTATATTGTGGATTTTAATTTTTTTTTCCATTGTCTTGCCTTAATTTCCATGTTGTGGAGAGATCATTTCATTTCTAGTCGATTCATACAATTTGTTTGTGCTGCTGGCAGATCCTATCAACACACCCACTTTTCTGTGATATTTAAACTTTAAAAGATAAAATAAAAAGCTTTGGTGTCACAGAACACTGACTTGCTTGTAAAATAGTTCCATATACTGGCGATGCTATTTAAAAATATTGTAGGAGTCTAGTAATACATTAGCATTTTATGCATTTCACTCTGAGCAGCCTCAAAGTACTTACACTGGTGCAGACGTGCAACCCTGCTGAGGTGCAGTCCATAGGACAGAGGATGTAGATCAGCCCTGCCTTTGCTGAGGGGGTATGGAGCAATGGATATGAGCAGCTTGGAACAAAGCAGGCAGGATAAACTGCCTTTCTGGAGTAACCTGCTGTAGCTATAGGCTGAAGCTGGACAGAGTTAACTCGTGGCAGCCATGCCCCAGGAGCAGTGTACAGATGGGCAGCTGCTGCTGATAGAAACATGTTTCTCTGCATTGTCCTAGGTATCCTTCAGCCTATTTTATATTTGAGTCCCTTGAAAACCAATACGTGACTTG
The DNA here is from genome assembly GCA_013401355.1 of Ceyx cyanopectus. Taxonomy (NCBI): domain Eukaryota; kingdom Metazoa; phylum Chordata; class Aves; order Coraciiformes; family Alcedinidae; genus Ceyx; species Ceyx cyanopectus. Next base: position 187,722 of record VYZU01028697.1, read on the forward strand.
CTCTCAGATTAGGTATTTTATATGTATCTCAGTGCTGGGGTCGGGGAGGGAGGGATGCAGAGCTTCAGTATGAGGACAACAAAACCATTTTCTGGTGATTTTGAGATACCAGCTACTTCATTCTGGGAAATTCAGCCTCACAAAGGCTAATAAAAACTAAAATTCAAGCTTTTATACCATTTAGCAGAATTAATACCACAGAGTGTTTTCTGGTTATCATTTCAAAACCTTTGTGTGACATTTTAGCTGAATGTTCTCATACAGGCTCTGTTATGCATGTGTGAGAATCTCAGGAGCAGCTGGGTGAAACAGCAGCCTCACTGATGTAGAAGAGAGCTCCATCTTCCAAAAGGAATTACATCATGCCAACTGTGATGTCATAGCTCAGGGTGTAGTGAGCTGGCAGCAGCCCCTGAATTTGATGTTGCTAACTAAGCAACATAGCAGCCCGTGGTCCTTTTCCAGTCTTTAAAGAAAATGAAGTGATTAATTCTTTCCATTTAAAAATAATATCATGTCTAAAAGGGAGGAAAGGAAAAAAGAAAACTCTTTTATTTTCACTTGACGTGACACTGTTAAGCAAAAGAGCTTTCCAATACATTGAGTTGGAAAGCAATTAGTCTTGGGAGTGTGAGATGGGTTATAATCTTAATGTTGTTTCACCATTACTAAAATAGGCTAATTTTGTCCTTTGCTAATCCATGCAAATCTCATTGATTTAAGTGTTGTACGGATGAAAATAATAAATGCTGCTGGCCTATATTTTGGGATCTCCTTGCCTGATGTAAAAGCTCAGAGAGCACATTGAAGCAGCCACCCCTCCTTTATGAGGGAGCACTACTACCAAATGCTGCCACAAGCCAGAGCATCGCGTGCAGCTGATGCTGTTTCAGAGCTAGCAGGTGAAGCACAAAACCTTTCCTTTCTCTGGATTCAGCAGAATACGTGGATGTGCAATTTGTCAGTGTGTGTATATAGCAAAATAGGCCTAAGAGCAGAAAACATTTCTAGAGAAGGTAAACCCTCCTTTAAATGAAAGGAGAGGCTTTAAAAGCTCACGCAGCTCTTGAAAAGCACAAAGAGCTGGACTGAGCATTGCTGTTTCAGTCACATTTACAACCTCCACCTCCTGAAATGAGAACATATTTAGGTCAGTGCTTTGTGCTTCTCAAAATCATCTCCCTAATCTCCTTGGGAGCATTTCTGACTGTGATTTAGGTGGAGGGAGGAGGGAAGTGCTTCCAGGCTGAGACTTGTAGCTAAGTTGTCATACAGAGTTAATCTGTTGAAAGACTGAAGTGGTGTAGATAGACAGACACCGAATTCTGAAACCTGCTATTTACTGGCGAGTGCATTTGCATGCAGATGCTTGTTACTTGGAGCATTCAGCCAAGGTATCCAGATACTTTGATTTTTAAACTATTTACCTAAATCGTGGAAGCGAATTCTGGTTACCTGGGTTGATCTCGCCTTGTTTGTGTGTTTTCAGCAAGAGGGATTGTGTCAGATGATCTATACACAGTTTCTTGCATTCGTCAAGTAAGTGGAGCAGAAATATGGTTTCCTCCTTTCTCCACCTCCCACCCCCCTTTTCATGTAATGAAATGGGAAATGTTGAAGCTACTGGAAACCTTGATGTGACATTTCTCAGTGCAGTGCTGCAGTCTCCTAGATTTGGGTGCTGTAAGCAAGTTGCAAACACCAAAAGCTCTTGTATCACTGGTCTTTTTTAGTGCTGTTGTTGTATGAAGTTGGTAAGGAATAAGGAATCAGGCTAATACATCCATGAAATGGTAAAAAGTACTTCCTTGGCAGGTGATATTAGTGGTAAAGCTGACAGCTACTATAAAGGGTCCTGAGTTTAAGCCTGCAGTCAGAGGGCCTGGGATAATGGGAGATGGGTTTGAGATTTGGAATATCTTAAACCAGCATCCTGTGAGCAGAGTCTCCAACACGACTGTAGCTGGTGCAGTTGTGATTGCGGTGTGAATGTGGGTGCCACATAAATGAGACTGAGCCTCCTGGGAATGAACGTTGGCTCTCTTGTCTTCTGTGAAACCCTTATGTGCTCACCCACATCAGTGTGCAAGGCTGTTGCCCACCCACTAATGAGAACAAAACAAAAATGTTTTGCTAGGAAGTCCTCCCTTAGCATTCATCCTCTAAGTACTTTTATGTCTGCCAAGCATGTGCTAAAATTGAAGGTAGGAGAGATGCAGAAGCAGAGGAGTTACACTGAGGATAAGAAGACCCTGTGTGCTCTCTGGGCTTCCCAGGTATCTCAAGTGTTTGCTTTTGGGAACAAGGATTGGGACCCATTTCTGTTTGGGCTGATGCTTCATTTCTTGCCTTTCCATGTCTGCACTTACTGCTTTTTCCCAAGCAATAAAATCAAAAGCTGACAACAAACCTGATCTCGATGCAGCATTGGGGTGGCAGCCCATCTTACCTGTAAGTACAGATAATAATGAAACATGCTTTGTCTAAGAGGGCTAATTGGCAAGAGGTAGAAATGAAACTGCAGCACAGTCATGCACAGATTTGTTGTCTAGCCGTTATGAGACCAAGCATAGAGAGTAAGGTATCACATAATCAAAATTCATAATCAAAGCAAATGAAGCAGCATTGTAATCAGTGGGGGCAACCAGAAGCTTACAAATCTGAAAAAGTTATTTCAGTCTTCTTTCAGCTGCTGCTTTTCTTAAAATAATAAGATCTAATAGCTACAGATTTGTGTGACATCTGTATTTGCTCAGACACCTGCTCTTTGATAGGAGGAAAAAAATAATAGAAAAAGTACATTGGAAGTTCTTCCCTGGAGACTTGGTGCAGAGTTAGGGCAGACAGATACTGGCCATGTCCTGTATCCACTTGCTGATTGCTCTTTCTTGGTGAAGAGCATCTCTGCAGCACGATGGTCCCTGGTTGGGGAAGTCTAGGGGTGATGGTTATGGCTTCTCAAAGTCTGAATTTGAACAAGTGGATTCAAGATTCTCTTTGGGGAACTCAAGGCACTTGCTATGCCCTTTGGAGAAGTGTCTTCTAGGGAGAAATGATGTATCAGCTAACTGCAAATGGCAAAATTACTGATTTTTTCTTGGAGTTTCACACTGAACATTAATTTAAACACCTACTTTTAGTGAAACCCATCTTACTAACACCTGTTGCCACATTACACAGCTTTTACCTGTGTGTAAGCTAAGGCACAGTGAAGTTGCTCGGGGTTATAGAAGAAGGTTTTTAACACACCCAGGTCCCTTCTTTTTTTGCCTTAGCCAAACAGAGCTGTTTGTTTCTTACGATGTGTTAACAGGAAGAGGGGACATGCGGATGGTTTGTCTTTTTTAAGGCAAGCTGTACATTGGTTACACTTGCTCAGTCTATATTTATACTACTTCAGAGCTGGTATCTACAAATATTAAGTCGTTTCTGGTTTTTGTGTTCTTCTCAATGTCTCTTCTTTGTCTTCTGCATTTGTCTTCTGTCTTGATTTGGCAGGATTCAAAGGCTGACACTGATTTCCGAATATCTCAGATAATAGCATTTTTTTTGTCTCCTTTTTTAACCAGAAGACTCTCTTTGAATCCTGAAATCTTTTTCCCTTCTCCCCTCACTCCATCCTGTCCCACTCCATTCACTAACCTGACTGATGCCAAGGATGAGACCACCAGTGCAAACAGTGCACTGACCTAATCCATTGACCATCCTGCAGATTTTAATCCATTGACCATCCTGCAGATTTTTATAATGCTTATAACATTTTGATTTGGTCTAGCTACGTCAGCTCTTGTTTGGTTTATAGATACACCCCCCACAATCTTAATCTGATAAAGTAAGTTAGCAAATGCCAGGTATTGGCCCTCTGGGTTAAATTTCCCCTCTCTGTCTCCCTGAAGGACTGGGCATTTTGCAATGATGAGCTACTACTGTTCTTTTCAATGCTGCTGGACCATTGTGTCTCTTTCTTGAATCCTGACTTTTGAATGTTAATATTGAAGGTCTGTGGCTTGTCCATCCAAGCTCAAAGTCTGCTCTTCACTCTCTTACAGTTTGCCCACTCGCAGGTCCAGAATGACTTTGTCACGTGGAACCTGAGTGTTGATAACATCTCTCACATGACATAGTATAAATTGTTGGCAATAAGGACTTTTCTTTTCATTCTCCATCTGCTGAACCAAATAGCACCATAAGTATAGAAGAATATGAGCTAGTTCAGTAGCCAAAAAAAAATTTTTCTGATGTTTTTTTCTCCCAGCTCTGGTAGGTGTTAAGTTTCTGTGTTGCACTATATGTAGGGAGTCCTAACATGAACCTGAACAAGATTTGGGTGGTGATAGCTACTAATGTATTAGTAGTTAGGGATGAGGGAGGCAATGCAAAATGTCATACTGAAGAGTGTATGAACAATTCATAGTTCTGGAGACAGAACACAGCTGCTTCTGAGATATATAAGATGTGGTTTCTTTCTTTAAGCCAGGTATTGAAATGGCTGCTGTTACTGTAAAATGTGAGTACTTTGCAATCTTTTAATCTTGCAGCATCCTCATCAAGTACAATGTAGGTGACAGGAAAACCGCTGTGCTCCCTTAGTGGTTGGTGGAGCTATGGGTACCACCTAACCTAAGGAGCAGCTGATTGCAGCCAAACTCACTGAGAGCAAGGTTGTAGTGTCTCATGACCCAGACTGAACTGGCCAAACCATCTGGTTGAGATGAAGAGCAGTAATACTACACTCTGTGTTTGGGGTTCAGCTGCAGGCAAAAAATCTGTCCTTGGAAAAGACACAAATTGTAGTAAGATGGCAAGGTAGCTATTCCAGCAAAGCACATGCCAGGTAAGTGGCAGATTCTGTCTTGGGTTAAATGATATGATCTTCTTTGGTGAAAACTGTGAGCCAGGCAAGATTCTGAGAAGTTCTTCAAGGACAGTTTTGGAAAAAAGAACCAAACCCAACCACTGAAAATAGGTTTCTGGAACACTGGAAGAAAGGCTTCAAGATGAGGGTACAGGTGGAGGAGATGGACACATCAAGTAAAATCCTTTGAGTAAGCAAAACTTCTGTGACCAGGAATTGATGAAGAGCAATCTAAGAATGAAAACAAATCTATAATAATAATAATGAAGCAAGATTATTATAACTCGGAGGGAGTAGCATTAATTATTACTTCCAAGGCAGAAAACCAGCTTATAGACTGGGAACCAATTAGCAGTTGATTGCTCTGAACTAGATTTCAAACACAGCTCATGAAATGACAATTACACAATGTTACCAACACACAACTGTGATGAGATACGAACTGTCAGCAGATTGGAACCAAATTCTTCAGCCTGACATCTGCTTACTAACAGGGAGACTTCTTTCTCAGGGTTAGGGATGGTGACAGAACAGAGGAATTAATGGCCAAGCATCATCTTCTATCTCCAAAGTGATAATGCAGGGCCTGGCAGAGCTCTGCTCTCAAGGCTCATGGTGGCCACAGTGTACAATTGCCCCCAGAGCAGTTGGTGGAATTGTTGTGGTCTGAGCATATCAGAGGCAACCACATTGCATATCTTCAGCAGATCTCTGCATGCAGTAGAATTGACTGTTATTTTTTGTGACAGGACTAAAATTAAAAAAAAAGAAAAAAAGAAAAAAGAAAAATCTTCCACGGGCTGGTGAGAGAGAGGTGTTTCTTTTGTTTTTACTACCAAGTGAGCAAGCCGTAAGTTGCTAAAAGTGTAACTGGTTTTCTGCTAAGAAAGCCAAAATAGTGAGCCTTCCAATGATGGAAATACAAGGAAAAAAGGGTGGTGAAGCCATCCTGTCTTTGACTTTGCCAAAGGAACTGAAAATGCCAAATTAGAGATGCTGTCTCGCAGAACAAAGGCAGATGTGAAAAACTCACTAAAACCAAAATTTGAAGAAGCTGCAAGTAGAGGCCATTGTTAAAAAATGGTTGAAGGAGTATTGAGTTATTCAAGAAATATGGAAATATGAAAACAATCTGACTGATGGAGAAATTGCAGAAAATAACCGTTAAAGTATCCTAGAAAGGTGTCAGAAGTGACTGGAACAGTAAAAGTTTTGTTCCCTGCAGTGGTACCATCATGAAAACTGAAAAAACCAAACCAGAGATTCTAATTTTACAGCTTTAGCTTAGCCACTTCAATTCAGGAATGGCCACAATTTTTGATAGGCTACTTTGCTCCCTGGTTTGAGGCAGATTACATGCTATTGTGATGCAGTTTTTTGTCTGGGGGAAAGAAAGGTGTGTATTTTTTGAGGAGATTAATTTACTCTTTTCAAGTATGTATTTATTATAATTCCAAAGTCTTGACAAGCTTGAGCCAAGTGGAGAGTTGAGTGAATTGTGGATAATGCTGGTGTAAAAGAGATGTGCATTCTGTCACCTCTTTACAGTTACTGTTGACTTGATGTTGACATGATCAAATCACTGAGAAAAAGTGCAGCTAGATACAATATAGTGCAGTGTTAACATCAGTTAGTTCCAGCTTCCTGAGCATGGGATGCTTAAATGGCAATTCAGAAAACATGTAAGTAAAGACTGTCTGGCATTGCAGGACTAATAATTACGTAGGAAAACAAATCTCAGGAGACCTTCAGCAAATCCCAAATGAAGAATGATATAAAAAGGCAAAGGAATGCAAGGAGTAAGTCAATTTACATGTCTTGGCAGAAACACACTAACCAGTGGGGAAGTCCAAAAGGAAATGTCACCAACTGGCAAGGCAACAGCTGCGTTTACCAACTTAAACAAAATTAGTCATTGAAAATACAAATGTAGAGACCAAACTAGGAGTCTTCGACTCAGATGTTATTTCCATTTCAACATGTGGATGTGAGCATTGGAAACTCACCAAAGGCACAGACGCCTCATGCCTCCAGAAGTAAATACCTGGGGAAAATACCAGGTAACAGACGGAGTGAATTTGTCACAAATGCAAAGTTTGTCCCCCAGTTTCTCCAGGGTGAGTGATGGAAACACTTGGGTCATGTGCTGAGAGTGAAGGCAGCAAGCCTGTCCAAGCAAATGGGCTCTTGAGCAGCTGGAGGAACATGCAAATGGTCACACCAGATACTACTTGGAGTGTGAACACTTACTGGCACTCAGCAGCACAGAAAACCTGCCAAGAGTGGCTGAAGATGGGCACAGACAGTGAAGCTGCATTGGCTCCCAGAGCAGCATCTGAGGGTGCATGAAGGCTTCAGGGGAAAAAGTTATTCCTGGGTCACTTGTGGGGGGAGGAGGTGGCTTCTGTGGTGTTTCCTCCTTTGCAAATTTAGACAATTTGAAGTTAGTGAGAGGAATTGGGATTTTTTGGCTCTGGCTGCAGAGTGCTGCATTGCACACACAAGCCAAGAGATCCGTCAGCTCTGGTCTAGTTTGCTTTTTCTGTCTGACCTCAAGCAAATCCTGCAACCCTGACAGAGTTCTCCAGAGCTCTCTGACCACAAGACTGTGGGATTTTAATTAGGAACAGTGGACAGCACACTACTTTTTCTGGTTTCACAGCCATCCACAGGGGTTAGTAAGTAAAGCAAGTCACTGTGGAAATAGAAAAAAAAACATGTGTTCCACACAATGCACTGAGAGCAAAGAAGTCACTTGTAGCTTTATTAAAAATGACCTAAGATAATCTAAGTAGCTACAGATTGTCTTCAGAGGTGAACACTAGCCCTACATTCCTCAGTTATGGGTGCTTGGATGTTTGAATTAATACACTTATGCAGTTTTTTCACTTGGTGTTTTAGATGATGGCAGTTACTGCAGTGAAAAAAACCACATATAGGTTACTGAGTTTTAGACCACTTTGTAGAACATGGGGACAAAAATAACATCCCATGCTNTCTTCCACGGGCTGGTGAGAGAGAGGTGTTTCTTTTGTTTTTACTACCAAGTGAGCAAGCCGTAAGTTGCTAAAAGTGTAACTGGTTTTCTGCTAAGAAAGCCAAAATAGTGAGCCTTCCAATGATGGAAATACAAGGAAAAAAGGGTGGTGAAGCCATCCTGTCTTTGACTTTGCCAAAGGAACTGAAAATGCCAAATTAGAGATGCTGTCTCGCAGAACAAAGGCAGATGTGAAAAACTCACTAAAACCAAAATTTGAAGAAGCTGCAAGTAGAGGCCATTGTTAAAAAATGGTTGAAGGAGTATTGAGTTATTCAAGAAATATGGAAATATGAAAACAATCTGACTGATGGAGAAATTGCAGAAAATAACCGTTAAAGTATCCTAGAAAGGTGTCAGAAGTGACTGGAACAGTAAAAGTTTTGTTCCCTGCAGTGGTACCATCATGAAAACTGAAAAAACCAAACCAGAGATTCTAATTTTACAGCTTTAGCTTAGCCACTTCAATTCAGGAATGGCCACAATTTTTGATAGGCTACTTTGCTCCCTGGTTTGAGGCAGATTACATGCTATTGTGATGCAGTTTTTTGTCTGGGGGAAAGAAAGGTGTGTATTTTTTGAGGAGATTAATTTACTCTTTTCAAGTATGTATTTATTATAATTCCAAAGTCTTGACAAGCTTGAGCCAAGTGGAGAGTTGAGTGAATTGTGGATAATGCTGGTGTAAAAGAGATGTGCATTCTGTCACCTCTTTACAGTTACTGTTGACTTGATGTTGACATGATCAAATCACTGAGAAAAAGTGCAGCTAGATACAATATAGTGCAGTGTTAACATCAGTTAGTTCCAGCTTCCTGAGCATGGGATGCTTAAATGGCAATTCAGAAAACATGTAAGTAAAGACTGTCTGGCATTGCAGGACTAATAATTACGTAGGAAAACAAATCTCAGGAGACCTTCAGCAAATCCCAAATGAAGAATGATATAAAAAGGCAAAGGAATGCAAGGAGTAAGTCAATTTACATGTCTTGGCAGAAACACACTAACCAGTGGGGAAGTCCAAAAGGAAATGTCACCAACTGGCAAGGCAACAGCTGCGTTTACCAACTTAAACAAAATTAGTCATTGAAAATACAAATGTAGAGACCAAACTAGGAGTCTTCGACTCAGATGTTATTTCCATTTCAACATGTGGATGTGAGCATTGGAAACTCACCAAAGGCACAGACGCCTCATGCCTCCAGAAGTAAATACCTGGGGAAAATACCAGGTAACAGACGGAGTGAATTTGTCACAAATGCAAAGTTTGTCCCCCAGTTTCTCCAGGGTGAGTGATGGAAACACTTGGGTCATGTGCTGAGAGTGAAGGCAGCAAGCCTGTCCAAGCAAATGGGCTCTTGAGCAGCTGGAGGAACATGCAAATGGTCACACCAGATACTACTTGGAGTGTGAACACTTACTGGCACTCAGCAGCACAGAAAACCTGCCAAGAGTGGCTGAAGATGGGCACAGACAGTGAAGCTGCATTGGCTCCCAGAGCAGCATCTGAGGGTGCATGAAGGCTTCAGGGGAAAAAGTTATTCCTGGGTCACTTGTGGGGGGAGGAGGTGGCTTCTGTGGTGTTTCCTCCTTTGCAAATTTAGACAATTTGAAGTTAGTGAGAGGAATTGGGATTTTTTGGCTCTGGCTGCAGAGTGCTGCATTGCACACACAAGCCAAGAGATCCGTCAGCTCTGGTCTAGTTTGCTTTTTCTGTCTGACCTCAAGCAAATCCTGCAACCCTGACAGAGTTCTCCAGAGCTCTCTGACCACAAGACTGTGGGATTTTAATTAGGAACAGTGGACAGCACACTACTTTTTCTGGTTTCACAGCCATCCACAGGGGTTAGTAAGTAAAGCAAGTCACTGTGGAAATAGAAAAAAAAACATGTGTTCCACACAATGCACTGAGAGCAAAGAAGTCACTTGTAGCTTTATTAAAAATGACCTAAGATAATCTAAGTAGCTACAGATTGTCTTCAGAGGTGAACACTAGCCCTACATTCCTCAGTTATGGGTGCTTGGATGTTTGAATTAATACACTTATGCAGTTTTTTCACTTGGTGTTTTAGATGATGGCAGTTACTGCAGTGAAAAAAACCACATATAGGTTACTGAGTTTTAGACCACTTTGTAGAACATGGGGACAAAAATAACATCCCATGCTCTTTGTATTTTTTTTTTTTTATTCTTCATTTGTACAAGTAGCACTTGGATTGGTTGTTCTTTATAACTCTGGTTCCTTTCATGCAAACCCTGCTTTAAGCGAAAAGTTAGCAGACCCTCTTAATTCTCCCTGCTTTTCTCACTGCAGCTTAGCACCAGGGTTGAAGTAGTTCTCACCCCTCTTACTAGACCAGTTGCACTACCTCACCTCTGGTGCTCCTCTTCAAACAGCTGCATCTGAGTCCATACAGCATTTTTACTCCTAATGGAAGTGTCATCAGACAGTTGGATGAGAAGCTGATTTTTCAGAGTTAAGACTTATTTGATCATCTTCTTGCACTCTTCAGGCCAACCTCCTATTATTTCTCATCCAGCCTAGCCTTAAAAGGCTGAGGCAAGAAGATCCTAGCCCTGTGCCTGGGTAGGTGGTTCCAGCACCCAAAGCCAAGATTTCTGCCATGGAGTTGTTCCCGGTGAGCATCCTATTTCTTCCTCCTAGATTTAATCTTGCTGTTTTACTAGCACATGCCTTACAGGCATTCATGACTATTAAGCAGGACTTTGCCAGTTAGCCATGTTTGAGCCTTTTGGTTCCTCCTCCAGCAGCTGTTCTCAGTAGCATTGTAGGATAACTCCTGGTAAAGAGGAGCCTGTGACTGAGCATCCCTTCTGAGGGTTGGCTTTCTGCCTGCCCTCTTCATGTGGTGGAGCCCCCCTGAAGCAGGGTGAGCCTTGGCAGTAGGTGTGGTCAGACCCATGCAATTCCCATGACACCATCCTTCGTGCCTAGAGCTACCAAATGACAAAGTACAGTCATCTATTTGCCAGCTGAGAGCTAAGCCATGCTCTTTCCCTGCAAGAACTAGTAAGCATCATAAGCAGGTAAGTTTAAGCAGAGAGTTTCCATGTGTTATTGGTGGTGTCTATTATCCTTCCTTCCCTCTCCAGAGATGCTCAGAAACCAGGGTCTGAGCTTGGGAGCATGATCAAGGAGCCCCATTCCAACCAGATTGAAAAGCAGTCTATATAAAATGATTCTTCTCTCTGGAAAACAGTCTGCTAAATGTGGCTGTGAGGGCAGACGCTGCTTGTGCTGTCCACACCAAGAAACTAATCTGGATTGTGTTTGAGAGGGATTTGGGGATGAGAAGAGCCTAACTGAACATAACACCTGCTGTATTTGACATTTGGACATCAGCAGATATCAGAGTAAGGGTTAGAGCTAAACCCTATAGTTAGGTTGAGATGTGGCAGAGGCCAGTTGTGAGAGCTGGGAGCTTGCCAGAAGGCAGCTGTGGATGCTCCAGGGCTTCCCTGGCTGGCACTCTGCAGGACCTCAGAAGCAATGGTGAGTCTGCTCAGTGGTTTCTGCAGGGTGCTTTGCTTGAGGGACCTCAGAAACCCTGTTAAACTGGTAGCCAGCCTTCTCAAGACCTCTTCTTTCCCCCCATGACCCAACATGGACCTGAGCAGTGCTGCCTGCCTAGCTAGGCTGAATCAAGTCCTTTGGGCCCTTCACGTGAGTGGTTGCAGATACATCCCCAGAACTAAGTTGTAATACAAATTGATCGTGGCAGCAGGGATGGAGTTCAGCAGGAATTGGCCTTTGGGGTATTTTGTCAAATTTTTGAAGCGTGAACTGTTGGTAAACCAGAGCTAACAGGGCAGATTCATAATCTGCAGCAAGAAATGGGATAAAGCAGCTGCAATCCAGCTGCTGGTGCCTGGCATTAGATTTCTTCTGCCCTTTCTCTGCAGACTTGCTGTTGCAGTCTCCATCCTGCTCGGGTCACATTGAGGACCCCAGTCCAGCTGGAGATAGCAAAGCTATTGAAATGCTGCTCTTGAGCCAGGAGACAAGACTCAGCTCTCCTGCTGCCAGCCCCCTTAGAGCAGGAGTTTGTCCAGGTGTAGATGGTCACAGTGAAGCTCTCATTCCATACTGTAGGTAGTGGTTTGTTCATCTCAAAGATGCATACCTGAAATGGTGTGACATGTGCCCTGGAAGGGACTGTCACTTTGCATCAACAGTAGAGAAAATCTGGAGAGATGACTGTCTTGGCTGCAAGTTTCTACCTTGCATCTGAAGCAGATGAGATTTATTATAAACTGCTGGAGTGATAGGACCATGGAAGTAACTAGGTAAGTAGTAGACAGCTCATTAGATAATAGTTTACTCTGTAAGGTGCACTCTGTATGTGAGTGTAGTGATCAGCTGAAGTAGAGAGGTGAGTGGAAAAGTCATAGTAGTTGCTGAGATTCTTGTCTCTAAGTTGTGGTGCTTGATAATATTATTTATTAGCTGGCAGCAGATGAAGTATTCTGTGGTAGTCTTGCATACTTAAGAGAGAAAAATATTTTGCAAATAAATGTGGATGTTTTCTAGAAATATATTCATGTCTGCAGGAACATCACAGGTAGTTTTCTGCTTGCACCTAGCCATTGCAGGATTGCATCAAGATTAACTGGGCATCAGTTTGGCCCAAAGTCCAGACTTTTTCAATTTGAATAAGGTTTTTATAAACCAAAAGCCACAGGTTTTATCATCTTTTTCTTCTCCTAGATAATACAAACATTGTTTGTGAACAAAAACAATACATGCAGTGCTTCAGAGCCCCAGTTTGATTTTCATACATTGTTTTATGTATTTCTTGTATTCCTCTTAACCAGGACAGCAGAAAGAGCTTTAAAGATATTTTCCCTCATATGAAGCAATGCCTGTATTATGGCTAAGTTTGTAAAGACTTTTAGCTTCCACATCCTTAATCTCCTCGGGCTCTGCATATCTTTTTGGATGGTCTCAAACCAATTAGATGCAAAATTAAACCTTTGGTTGGCAATTACAAGAAGTGCTGAAAAGTGTCATGACTGCTTCCAGGAGGCAGTGGGTGAGAAGGAATAAAAAAATACCTTAATAATTCAGTCTATTTATTTTCACAGCACTAACACTGCTGAAATATGCAGCAGACATCCTGATTCAGCCACCAAGCGTGGTCCCTGGGTGTTGTACCTGATGGTCCCTGGATGTTTTACCTGAAAGTCCTCCCATCTCTGTACCAGTTAGGGATGTGTGTGTGTGTAGCTGAACAATGCAGACTACAAGAGGTTTATCCCATTAGAAATAAATTACAGTGTAGTGTAGCATGAAAATGATGTGTCAGTGAATACAGAACACAGGATTACCTTCTGTCTCTTCCCTTTATCATAGATAACAGAAGCAGTATGGGAAGGAGATTTATATTGCTCTCATTTGAAGCTGACCAAGCAATTTAGATGAGATGAAATAGGGATTTGATTTCTGGAGAGAAGAATGTGTTCCTGCTAAAATGCCATTAATTGCTTTATTATTTAAGGCACAAATTATGTCTAGCAATTTGTTGGGCTCCTATTTTTTCCAGTGGAAATAATTCACCATGGAAAGATTATTCTGTCAAAAAATGATGATGAACCTACTAACAAATCCAGTTGAAAGAGGCTGAACTTTCAATTCAGCTTGTTTCCCACACTCCCCCCCTTATAACCCTGTGTGTGAATTTCAATAAAAACAGTAGTGTCTTTGCTAAAAACTAAAACCTTGACAAAAATCATGGCAAAATACCATTGCAGCACTAGATTTATGGGCATCCTCTTACATGTTGGGAAGCTATTGTCATGCTGTAGTGGCACCATGTGCCCATTGGACCCTTTGTTCTGTTGGGTGCACGTAAAGGAGAGAAGCTTAGGAAAGCTCCCAGGCTTTCCTGGAGGCAGAGGCACTTGCCAGGGTGGTACCAACCCCTTCCAGGTCCAGGGATAAACTCTGCCTCTGCTTCCCTGCCCTTGTTTGAAAAATACCACGTGGAGCTTCCTCTGCATGTCCCTGGATGCTAAGCTTCTGCCTCAGTCTCTTTGCTATCTCTTTTTTCCTGTTGGTGCATTTTTTTTCCCTCCCTTTATCTGTTTCCCCCATCATCCTGCTGCCAGCAGGCTGTTGCTGTCTTCAGCACCCAAAACTGTCCTCTTGTGTCTTCAGGTATGGAATTTGCTATGCCAATATTAAACCAGTGACTGCCCGTGGCTAATTTATTTGCCATAAAGGCAAGTCAGCTTGAGCCCAAAGATGTGCCTCTATGCAAGTCTTGGTTATCTCATACAAGCACTGCTTACAGGAACAGGAATTTCCTTACATCCAGGGAGGCAAGGAAAACCACATCTCAACTTGCACATGACACATGTGGGGACCCAGTCCTTGATGTGTCTGGATCTTGGGTCTGAGGGCTGCAGCAGAGGTGTCCTCTCTATCAGAAAGCCCCTCAGGTTCAGGGCTGTCTGTGCCTGTGGTTTAACTCCTCTGTTTGCCACACCACATTAGGGTTTTTTTGCTAAAAGCAGGACTCAGTTATAACCTAACATTGAAGCATCCCAGTCTTCTATGTCCTATATACAGGGTTTTTTCAGGGGAGGTCTACATTGTACTTCATGGTGGTTTCTGCCCTCATCTTTCTACCACTGCAAGCTGGTAGAGCAGCAATTGTGGTAAATTTAATCTGTCCTAACACTTATAGGCTCTGAGTTTTTTTCCTGAAGCAGGGTGATAATTGTGTTTTACTTAAAAAAATAATAGTTCTTCCATGGAGCAAGAGCCTTGAAGCCATTTCTTGTATTTTTCAGTTCTTTACAAATAGAAATTTTTTCAAGAATAACAACCATATACATGTATGTGTGTGTGTATATATATATATATTTCCATTGTTGCTCTTTGCATTGCGAGACAGAGCTTTGCTCTCTCTCTTGGTCGATGTTTAAAGCTGCAGCAAACCCCTGAATTGCTGGTGACTCTATATCATTTGTGTCACCATTGATAGGGAAGAAGAATAGCTTTTAGAAAAACTATTTTTGTTACAGATGTGTAGACATGAATTTATAGCTTCAGTCATGCTTCCAAGAGAGCATCTGAAAGTGAGATAGAAAACTGGATGAAAGGGCTGGCAGGAGGAGTAGAACACAGGGGGGACCACAGGAGGGATAGCACCTGAAAACATCCATCAAGAGAAGCAAAGCTGGGGGATGAATGCAGGCCCTAAACCTCACCAGTCCCTAACCAAATTGCTGCTTTTTTGCTTTTTTTCTTTTTTTTTTAATATATTTTGGCTGGTGTCTTTATTTCCTACCCTTATTTACAACAGGAGTTTTTTTATGAGGCTCGGAAGCGAGTGCTTTTTCCAGCTCTCCGCTCTCCATGCCTGATGGAACATCTGTATGCACACACTTTCCCTGTCTAAAGATAGTTTGAGCTAGCATGCCCAAAATACAGCCTCAGGCTTTGTTTTGTTGTTGTCTTAGTAAGCATAAAAATATGTTCTAATATTATGTCACTTGGGTTATGTCTTTCAGCAGCTGCGGTCTATCTGTGTCCACTCTGTCAGGAGCAGCTTTGCTTCCTGGGATTTGTTTTTCCACAGCCCGAGTGCTGGGTTGCTGAGGTTGTCTGAGCCTGTACGTTGCACTCTTGCTGTGAGGACAATCTTTCTTGCCCAGTAGGATAATTCCAGCAGGGTTTTCTGCAGGAATGATGTGACGTCCTTTGACTGACCTTACGCTCTGCCAGCAGTGCTGTTTGAACAGCATCCCTTCCCAACCCCCATGAGTTCCTGTCCCTGGGGGTCTTGCTATGGTTGTACAAAAAAAATTCCACCTTTCTTCAGTGCCATCTCCACATATTCCTGCTTTTGCTTCCCTAATTTTCTGACTTGACCTTTCCCCCTCCCTTCATCTGACACAGATGCAATATATTAATTCCTTCTGCAGATATGTACATTCCTGCTTTATGCGTTGCAAAAATGGAATCTACTTACTGTTAACCTTTATTATTATTTATATTTTTTTATATTCAGTTCAATGCATTATAGCCTGCACTATGTAGTCATGAGGCTTAACCCTGCCCTCCCAGGCAGGAATTGAGGATGGGAGCTTTGTGCAGCCTGAGGACCCAGTGAAAGTAAATTCTGCTAAATGACAGGTTGTGCTCCAACCACGGTTCTGGGTTGGCTGGTGTTTGGAAAGCTAAAACGTACTCAGATGTTTCAGAGGAGGCTGGTGGCAAAGGTAAAGAGGAGCACAAAAGAGACTAAAATCAGCATATGTTAGATGTTCAGGCTTTAGTAAACAGATAGCACAGTCCGTGTATTTGTGTGGAGGTGTTAAATTTGCTGAAAAATGAAAAAATACATTAAGTGCTTTTAAATATTACCATAAAAAAGGTGGCGTGATCATGTGTGGTTGTAAAAGCTTTTATGCTTCTGTATATTTGGAAATGTTGTGTGGCAAAGTGGATGAGTTACGTGGGTCCTCTCAGTGGATGCCTATAAAAAAGGACTTTGCAGGTTGTTATCTGTTATTCTCTGTCTAAGGCTTGTTTTATGGAAAGGGAACTTTTGAAACTTGGAAGATTTTTGGTTTTTATTGTTTATATCTTCATCTTTCCTTGGAGCAGCAAAGGCAAGCTCTTCCTGCTGCAGGAACCCAGCATGTTTGGTCTGAAGGAAGGTGATGGTGTCAGAGCTTCCCTAGCAGAGAAGCAAATGTCCCCTCTCTGCTGCAGGCCAGTTGGAGCCAGGAGAAGGAGGCAAGAAACCATATAACTGGCATCCTGGTTACAACTCTTCGTGGCTGCCAAACCTGGTTTAAAATAGATTTTACTCAGAGAGAGATATTACAGGCTCGTATTTGAGCTATTTGGATTTCACGAGGATTGGAAACCGAGATGCCAAATAGTGCCACTTGCTGGCTTTCTGATTCAGGCTTTCACGACTTCAGTTGTGAAGTTTTTGTCACAGAAATGTCTATTTTGAGCTCAGGGCCGCGAGGCGTTCAGCAGGAAGGTTGCTGTTGTTGCAGGGCTGAATATCTGCCCTTCTTTGGCATTTGGGTTATTGTCATTTATGTTGCAGTGATGCCCAGAGGCTGATGGAGTAGGTTGGGCTGCCACTGTGCTATGTGCTGGGTGAACACAGGGTGACAGCCCCTGCCCCATTTACTGCCTTCAAATGGCTGTTGCCACCAGCTCTTCAGGAGCATCTGTTTGAAACAGCATGGGACTGGTTAGTTTGAGGAAGAGGAGACTCAGGGGAGATCTCATCACTCTCTACAACTACATGAAAGGATGTTGCAGAGGTTGGTGCTGGTCAGTGTGAAAATACCAATTAGACAGATGTATTTTCTCCTTCCTAATGGGGAATCCCTCTGCTCTGTCCTTCCCTGAACAAGGACAAGGTTTCCATGCATTCAATTCATGAGCTCTTAACAGTGAAGTGGTGGGAAATTTGACTTTGCTTATAGTGGGCTTTAGTCATATGCAGATTGGAAAAGCAAAGTTGGAAAGAAAATACAAGAAAACAATTGAAAATTCTGAAATATCTTGCAAAGCCCAATGGGTGTTATTTGTACATTGTATAGGCAGGTGCAAGCAGGTTTCTCTGGCACAGTCTGAACCACTGGTGTGATTCGGTTGTGTCTTTACCTCTTAGAACTGGTCTGCACTCCCTGGGAACCACCCAGGCAGGTACCCTCCACCTTCCCTCTCCAGGCAGTGTGTGTGCTGTGTGCAGCACCAGTGTGGGTACAAGCTGAAGGGAAGCCTCATTATGTTTGACAGTGCCTTTCTAGCTGAAGTACTGCCACGATTGGCATGACAGCCATGAATCCCAAAATTGGTTGATTGCTGAGAGAGACTTTAAACTGTGAAGACAGACATGAGGGATAAAAAGAATTAAATGCTTAATTAATGGGTTTATGCTTCCTGTTTCTTAGAGCATGACTGTTATTCCTCTCTCCTGTTTTGTTTACTTTAAGGGTCTGTGTGTTCCACTTGAAGCTGTACAGAAATTAGGTAAAGAAGCCCACACATCAGGGTTAAGAGGATGCTGAATTAGGTGATCTATTAGCAGAATACTGGACATTTTGAATGGGAAAATGTTTTGGGCTACCAACATAAAGAGGTTGGCCAAATAGGCCAATATTCTGTATCATAATGAAGCCCCTATACAACTGTGCAATTATTCTTGCTCCTGTGGGACTAAAATGAACCTATTGCCTTAGGTTCAACTTTTTGTAGCAGAAGCTCTCTCCTGTTTTCATGGATGCCTGATAACATTTTTCATTAGAATTCTAGTTACGAACGTCAACATTTTTTTGGTGTCTCCTTCTGTTAGTTCCTTGCTTCCCACATGCTGTTTTATGTGAAGGTTTTTGTGCTTAAAGGAGTAAAATCCTTCATGGTTATGCTAATGTGTGTGACAATTCTTATCCACCCAGAAGTGGCAGCAGTTGACTTGTAGTTTTTCATACGAACTGATTTTTCACTCAGAAAAGTTTTCACTTAGAGAAGGTAGCTATTAATTACTTATCTATCCATGTTTCAATATGCCATCATCTTGTTAAATAGCTCCCTTGTCTACTTCTCTCTGAAACTATAAAGCACTCTTTTCTGCAGAACAAGCTAGATGACATCTTGACATTTCCCTAATGTTTTCAAATCCTGGGAGATTTGAGTGAATTATTTGATTTATCTGAACTTCAGATTCAGGGCTTGTAAATATGCACAGATAAAAGCTAAAAAGGTGGTCAAAAATGCACTTGCAGTTGCAAGTGCTAGGTTTGGTATAGTTATCTTTGGCAACCTAAGCCTCATCAAGTTCAGGAACTCGAATGATCATAAATCTGTTGTGATACCACACTTGTGTTACAACAGTTAGTGCTGCCTCCTCTATTGTTGGGTTGGACTCTGGGGAAATGCAAAGGAAAATGCAGGTCTCACCCACGGTGTTTTGGTACCAAGCAAGCCAGTCACTTGGGGGAAGATCCTTCTCTTCACTTGGCAGATGGCAGGTGAGGTGAGTGTACCAGACCAAGTTGCTGGGGAGGTCTGATGTTAGTTGGTGGGATCTCACCTTCCTGATGTTAGTCCACGACCCTGATGCAGAATGACTCTGCTCTCATGGGTCACTACACTTGTGCTGAGCAGCAGTGTTGCTCCCTGTGGGAGACTTGGAAAGATGAGTCCACTCAAGCAGAGAAGCTCTCGCCTCTGCCATTGCTAAGGATGTTTCAGGAGCTGATTTCTGATGTTTTGATAGTAGAAGGATTTGAAAGATGTGCACAACCCTCAGCCATTGGTTTATTTTAATGAAAGGACACTAATTTTAATGAACAGTAGTGACATTATAGCTATGTGCATGTAGCCATGAAGGAAAGAGGGGAAGCAGGTAGAAAGTTACTTTGCTACTACTTCTGCCACTTTGTTTTCTGAGTACAATTCTTTAAGTGCTTCTGCCATACTACCATCTCCTGGTGAGCACAGATGTTTGTTAACTGTCTCTGTGCAGGGCAAGGTTGGATCAATAGGTGTTCCGTTCATAAGTTTCACCTAATCATCTCATTTTCTATTAATAACTTCATGGTTTAATTTTATAAATACAATGTGCCAAGCATCTGTCTCTGGGGAACTAATCCTGCTGTGGTAGGCATCCTTTTCAGTCTAGACAAATCACAGCATACTCAAGAGGTAGCCCCTGTTATTGTCAGCAGAAAGTTATATCACTGGTATTAGTTTAATGTAGGAGTTCAAGAAGAAAATAATTTATTTGCAGAGTCAACTCATTAAAAATATTCTGTACGGATTTTTTCCAAAAGAATAAGCCAACCAAGCACAGTGGGCCCCATGCCAGGGTCTGGAATAGCCTTGCACAGCATCACTTGAAGATCCAAGTTGGATAAAAGGCAGCTTTTTATGGGTTTGTTGAGTATTCCTTTAAAAAAAAAAAAAAAAAGAAGTTTGTGTACAGAAGTAGCAAATTAATTCAGTTCTATCAGAAAGTAGGTCAGTGACTGACCTCCTGATAGCATGAGGCAGCAGTTTCTAGCAGAAGTGACAGCTCAGCAGCATGAGCCCTCTATGTCTCCAGGAAACTTGTTTTGACAAATGTAAACAGATTATATCATGTATTCCTCTTACTTTTTTTTTTCTTTCTTTTTTTTGTTGTTGCTGCTGTGTTAGAAACCACAAACTGTCATTCTCCATACCCTTTCTTCACCCCTTCTAGCCCCCAAAGGGAAATGCCTTGTAACATAGCTAATAATTTTTGCAAGGCTGTGTAATGAGTAAGGCGTTCCAGCAGAGTTGGGGTTGGTTTTTTTTTGACAGCCAAAGTTGAACACTGTAAACCAGACTACCAGACTTGACTAAAATCCAAACCAAAGTCTTTCCAATGGTGAGGGAAGAGACTGGAAAGGCAGGAACTGGATTAATTTAGGATCCTTGTGTCTTGGTTTTGCTTTGCTTTGTGCTGAATTATTTTTTTCTCTTTACCCAACGTGCCTTTCCAACATTTGTGTCCACGTTGGTGAAGGTGAGGTACTTTGAACACATCCTCACTGCAGCCCAGCAGCTCTTGAAACTGGGATACTTTTGTACTTTTGCTGGAAGTACCAAAGAGCTGATAAATCACAGAATGGTAGGGGTTGGAAGGGACCTAGAGGATCATCTAGTCCAACCCTCCTGCCAGAGCAGGGGCACCTAGACCAAGTCACCCAGGAACAGATCCAGGCGGGTCTGGAATGTCTCCAGAGCAGGAGACTCCACAACCTCCCTGGGCAGCCCCTGCCAGACTCTGCCACCCTCACTGGGAACAAGTTTTTCCTTGTGTTTCCCCTCAACCTCTTATGCTCCAACTGACTCCCATTGCCTCTTGTCCTGTCACTGGATGGCACTGAGCAGAGTCTGGCTCCATCCTCCCTACACTGCCCTGAACATATTGACAGACACTGCTGAGCTCCCCCCTCAGTCTCCTCTTCTCCAGGCTAAAGAGCCCCAGCTCTCTCAGCCTCTCCTCAGCAGGGAGATGCTCCACTCCCTTCAGCATCTTGATGCCCTGCACTGGACTCTCTCCAGTAAATCTCTGTCTTTTCTGAACTGGGGTTCCCAAAACTGGACACAGTATTCCTCCTCAAACACCTCATAAAGAAAAATTGCCTCAAAGAACTCAAGGAATATGTTCATCTCCTCATTGAGTTGTCTTTATGAGCAGGTGTAAAGGATGGATTGTACACTACTAGATAATTACTTTGGTACCTTTCCTGCAGTGGTTTCTCCCTTCTGTTGCATGTGTGCACCACCAAGAGATATTCCTTTCTGCTCTTGAAATCTTAGTGAGGACTTGCTGGGGCAAATGTCATCTTTATGCTTTCATCTAATGCCCTGCAAATAACAGCAGAAAAGTGCTGCCAGGAGATCAGCCAAGACTGTGCCATCCTCCCCATGATGAAACCTGAAGGGCAGAGCCAAGAGCTGTGATGCAGGAATACCATGAAAGATCCTCACTCTGCATTTCTCTCATGTTAAACCTGCCTGTGCTGTCCCTGGATTGGTTAGAGCAGGTTAGTGGGGGTCACCTTGGGCTTTTTCCATCCCCAAATAAGAACTCGAGGAGTTTTAAATTCATTATGTTTCCTTCTATACAGCAAAGAAGCAAAAAGGCACAGGAGATGGGCAGTTGAGATAACTTTTAGTAAACTTAAGATTTGAGTAGCTTTCCTCTCAGGTGGAGGAGTGTTAGTGTTACCTTCTGGGTAGTTACACAGCTGAAGGTTTTGACTTAACAGTTGAATTGTGTTTATTTCAACCTCATTGGCTCTTGGACTGAATCCAGGGGAATAATGCATTTCATGTGACGCACTAAAAATACTTGTACGTTTTTGTTGCTTTGGGGGAGGGAGGTAAGAATTGCCACTCGAGTGCTTTTCTAAACGTACAGCAATCTCAGCTAATTAAGCATGGATGATCTCATTCCTGTCAGCAGCACAAGATAATGTCCATCCTGATGGTAATGACGTAAATGTGCCTTGCTTGCATTAGATCTATCAGAGAACAATACATGGCATTTGTCAGAGTGACATCTCAGGTGATGAAGAAATTCTGTACAGGGTATGTGAGGTGTGAGCAGGTGAAGAGTCCACACAAAATGTCACCCCCCCTGCATGTTTTGCAGGGTTTTTTTTGGTTGATGCTGCGTGTTCTGAGCTTTGTAGGGAAATTGCATGGGTCACTCTTGCATTGATGCAGGCGTGGGGCAGGTGGCTTGGTTCTGCACAGATACAACATTGTCTCTTGAAGGTTATTTACCCTGCCCTGAGGAAGAAAAAGAGTTAAAACTAAGAGCTGCCACTCATGGGCAGGAATGCTGACTAACACTTACTATCTTGAGTACAGTGAAATCAATTTGGACCTTCTCTGATGAATGCCGCCACTTCCCCCCCACAAAGAGCTGTACAGAAAAATGGAGAAATAAATGCATTCACTTCAGATAACATTGTGTGACAACTGAGAACAATTAAAAGCTCTTACTCGCAGCTATATTTTTTTTTTTCCTTCCTTTTTGCAGTGGGAGGGTGGTGCCTGCAGCCCTCAGTAGTTGATACAGGGTATTTGTCATTGGCCTGATCTTATCTAAAACAAGTACTGTGCAAGGTTATTTATTTTCCAGCCTCTTCTCCTAGTTTCTCACAACACACAGATCTTGGTATATGGGAAAGGATTTTTTTTTTCTTTTACTAGAGTCT
This sequence comes from Ceyx cyanopectus, assembly GCA_013401355.1. Taxonomy (NCBI): domain Eukaryota; kingdom Metazoa; phylum Chordata; class Aves; order Coraciiformes; family Alcedinidae; genus Ceyx; species Ceyx cyanopectus. Next base: position 210,374 of record VYZU01028697.1, read on the forward strand.
TTTTGGCAATAAACACATGCCTAACTGTAAGAGAAGAAAAACTTTCACAACTGAGCTTGTTTTGTGAAGCCCAAACACTTGTGAAGCTTACAAACCCTCAAACTTTGCATAATGTGCCCATCCCTGGTCTCAAACATGAGGTGGCAGAAGAGGGAAGTGTTACTTTTTTTAACCAACAACTTATGACTGTGTCAACACATGACAATTTGTCAAAGCTTGCTGTAGCGGTGCTGTAAATTAATTTTTAGCATCAGTTGTGAGTGGTAAACACTTTGTGCAGTGTGAACAGCTCTTAGTACAGTGTGAGTTGTCAGCAGCTTGTGAGCTCCCCTACAAGAAAAAAAAAAAACAAACCAAAAAACAAAACAGAAGCTAAGGAGGGAAGGATGAAAGCTCATTTACTAGTACAAAACGCATCTGAGTCTGCAGAAATTTGATATGTGGTGGTAGTTTTCTTCTCTTCCATACCAGTCAGCTCTACCTTGAAAAGTTGGTTTTTTTTTCCATTAACAGTAATCACCCATGAAGTTGGGAATTCACGACTCTCCATCCTGTGCACCAAGTAGTGCTTGATAGCAAACAGGTTTCTGAGGATGGATGGAGCAGAGCCCTTTCTTTATTCTTGTTTGGCCTTTTTGTGCTTGCTTGAAAAGCAGGCTGTGTCCCACAGATGCAATCATGGCCCTTTGTTGAGAAGGCTCACATACACAGCATAAAATGCCTGGAGAAAAAAAAAAATTAAAAATAAGGTGGCAGCCCAAAGAGAAATTATAGAGGCTGAATGCTCAGTCTTCTTCAGCAGCCCCCTTGCTGTTTCTCCTCACCTGTTCCAGCTCCTGTGGTGGAGCTGGCAGAGAAGGTTCATACAATAAGAGTTCACATGACAGAAGAAACTTACTTGGTGCTAAAAGCCAGGGAGTGTATCTTGTAGAAAACAACTTTTCAGATACAAACCTATTTTAACCTGTCGCATTAGGAGAACAAGCAGTAATAACCTCCCAGCCTAACAGTGACATTAATTCCCTCCGTCGTTGAATTGCTAACACGTCTACAGCTTACAAGTGAACACCCACCCACTCAGGAGAGAGAGAAAAAAGAAGCTGGTGCCTGGAATTCCTGGCCTTGCTGAAATCACCCAGGTTTTTTTGGCACTAGCACCATATACTTCGTCTTGCATTTCCTGCAAATGTTTTAAGTAGAACTGGATGAGAAAAACAGCTGCACGTTTGTTTGCTGCTTTGATATGCTCAGCGTGGGGCTTTTTTTCTCAAGTGCAGTCTCTCTCTGCTTCAGCACCCTGGGTAGGCTCTGACTGTGCCCTGGAGCTCGTTCCTGTAAGCGAGCAGCTCATGGGAAGCTTGCCATGAGCACTTGATATATCGAGTCCAAATTCAGTTACTATTAACCCGGTTACAGTTTTAAAAAGAAAAGTAATTTATTTGTGTAGATGCTCACAAAAAATTTTGGTTTTATTTCCTTTTCTAGACAAAACCGTAGGTGCTGCTTGTACAAAAGAGCTGAGCCACTCCATCCAGTCCATTGACTAGAGCAGCAGTTGGCTTGCTTCAAAATCGCTTTCCAGGACTGTGCTGTAAGTATTTTTGCCAAAGTGGCATCACATGGGTTCAGTTTGGGGGTATTTTTTAGATGCTTGATTGTTCTTTATAATGTCATCATTTTACTCTTGACATCTAGTAGACAGAAGCAATGCACGTGGGAGCACAAGGGCTCCCAAGTCTGTCTTGGTCTAGGTGATCTGTCTTGGTCTAGGTGATTTGACTTGGTCTAGGTGCCCCTGCTCTGGCAGGGGGGTTGGACTAGATGATCTTCTAGGTCCCTTCCAACCCCTAATATTCTCTGAAGCATAGAGCTAAAGCCCTTTAAAGACTCTCTGCTCACTTATTTTAAAACTCTCCAGCACCTGAACACTTCTGAGAATGGGTGGCTACATAGAAGCTTAAAAAGAGATTTGGCAAAATATGTATGGGTCTATTTTGCCATTCACTCTGTGGAATACATGTTTTTTGAGTGTTCATCCCTGCCTGGATTTTCACATTTCAGCATTTTAGTTATTTTATATGGAGATTTTAATGAACTGTGATCAACCTAATGCAGTTGGAAATAGTCCATGTATTTGGACTAATTTGGGGAAAATTAAGGCTTAGAAAATTCTAAATTCTAAGTAAGTTTTCTAATTAGAAATACAGAACTAGATGAAACATCTGTTTTCAGCCTCCTGCCTGTAAATGGTCTGTCTGCTTCTGGAACTTACGTCCTGACTCAAGTTGCAGTTTCTTTAATAGAATCATTTAGGTTGGAAAAGACCCTTTAGATCATCAAGTCCAACAGTAAACCTAACACTGCCAAGTCCACCACTAAACCCTGTACTTCAGCACCATATCTATGTATCTTTTAAATACCTCACAGAATGTCTTTGGTTGGAAGAGACCTTTAAGATCATCTTTGACCCAACCTCCAACTCAACACTACAAGCTCACTACTAAGCTCACCACCTCCAGGGATGGGCAGCCTGTTCTAGTGCTTTACAACCCTTTCAGGGAAGAAACTTTTTGTAATATCCAAGCTAAACCGCCTGTGGCACAACTTAAGGCCATTTTTTTTTATTCCATTGCTTGTTACTTGGGAGAACAGACCAACCTCCAGCTTGCTACAGCATCCTTTAGGTAGTTGCAGAGAGCAATAAGGTCTCCCCTGAGCCTTCTTTTCTCCAAGCCAAACAACTTCAGTTCCCTCAACTTCATAAGACATCTCTAGACTCTTCACCAGCCTTTCTTTGCACATGTCTCAGCACCTCAATTTCCTTGTAGTGAGGGGCCCAACACTGAACAGGCTGTTCAAGGTGCAGCCTCACCAGTGCCCAGTGCAGGGGGACTGTCATGTCCCTAGTCCTGCTGGCCACACTTGCAGCACAGGAGGCAGGAGCCTGGCTCCTCCAGGGGTGCTGAGTGCTTCTGCTCCTCTCTTTCTTCTTTCTCCATTGCTGTTCGTGATGGATTTTCACCCAGTTAATGTCATGGTGCTTGAATCACTCCAGCACCAGGAGCTAAAGCTGATGTGTTTATTTAATTTACTCTGAGGTAGTTGCTACTCACTTGGTAGAACAGGTTCAGACCTAGTGTCATTGTGTGCTCCCTATTGAGACAATCTCAGTTATACCATTTCCTTGAAGGATTCTCTATTCCAGCCTGGCTTTCTGCCTCACGTCCTTCCAATTTTAACTCTATTACTCTGTTTAATGGTGCCAGAAGGCCACATATTGACTCTCCGTGAAGCCTCCAACGGTAGATGCTTGCTTTTAAATAGTTAAATAAATGTTAATTATGATTCACAAATAATTTTTTCCCAGCTATTAAGTAATATCAAACACTGAATTTTTCAATCAGTAATTGTTTTTCCAGCTGCCGAGTGGGACCAAGTATTCAGTATTTTTAGAGGGTTATTTTTGCAGCTGCTTGGCTGCTTTAAGCATAAAAGTCTTATGTTATTTTGTAGGGCTTGACAACCTTGGATGCACAGTGAGCACAAGTAAGCCTGTGGTGAAAGTGGAATGATGACAGTCTTCTTATGCACCTTGGTTAGCTTTGGATAACTTGGGCTACATCCAGATAAGCTGAAAATAGCATATTGGGCACCTTTTAAAGTTTGTGGTTTTGCAGCATTTTCTAACTAAAGTCTGAAATCTTTCTTTCTCGCTCTGTTAGTTACACACACAAGTGGAAATTAGCCATTTTTTAGCTATTTTTTTCCCCTCTCAAGGTCTTGAGCCTTTCTGTAAGGCATTCAACCAATGTGAATTATTTCATGAAATAACAGTCTGACTTGTTGCACCTCCTTGCAAATAATATAATACCACAGAATTTTGTCTTAGAGATACAAATTACGGGCCTTTCACTGGAAGATCTTAAGATGTTTTCAAATATCAATTAAACCACAGATCTCAGCGATAAGGGAAGAGACACTGTTCTCACCCACCATGAAAACTACCTTGGCTGTGAGCACGTTGCTCACATTTACCCAGTGATTCATTAGCTGAGCCAGTAAGACACTGTAGGCAGCTTGATGCCGTGGCTTACTGGTAGCTCATCTTCAGCTGGTTGCTCATTTAGACGTGATGCACAGCAGCATCAGACTGTTCACTTTGGAACTTACCTTTTTTGTGCATCTCTTTTCTCTGGTTTTCCCACTAGATCTGCTCTGCTGCCTCACAACACTGCTGTTTGCATAAGCAGTTCTTTGAAGTCGTGAATAAGGCATCTCTTTCTGACTATCACTGGTGTGTTTTGATGAAGCCGTAGTTGTGAGCACAGGGTGCACAAAAGACACTTAACACTGAGAGATAAAGAGAGGCTGATGTTGGTAGGGGACACAATTGAATAGTGAAGATTAAATTCAGTTTAATTCTTGGTTGTGTTTTGTTTTGTTTTGAAGCCAAAACAAAAAAGAAACAAGCAGAATAAAAAAAGCTTCCACAAAGCAGAAGTGTAAGTGAAATGAAACGTAGTGGCTAGACAAATGAAAAAACCCACATTCATTAAAAAAATCCACCAAACTTGAATTTTAAAGCCCTGGTAGAAGAGGTGATATGTCAGCCACCCAGCTTGGACTGGGCACCCAACTGGAACTCATGGTCTGGGTTCAATTCCCCACCTCAGTCACAGATTTACTGTGTTCTCAGGAAAGCTGCTTCATCTGCCTCATGACTGACTACCTCTTTTGTTCATGGGAGATCATCCTCCTCCCATCCATCATGAGGGTGAAGCCTGCTGATGGTGCTGAAAGACACGGACATTGCAACAGGGAGAGCCACCCTGGGGACTAGAGTGAGAGAGATGCTCTTCCTCACAGCAGATAATCTCTCATGCTGCTTGCATTGCAGTGTTCCAGAGTAGAGGAAATGATTTCCAGATCTCTATAAAGGGTTGGTTTTTTTTTCTTCTTTCTGAATCTTTTGGGCCTGTTTCTCATGGAGTTTGGCTGCCCTGGTGCAGCAGCAGGCATTTGGATCTTCCTTGTCTCTCGCTTTTCTCCTCTCAGTCTGTCTACTTATGGCTTTGAGTCATTGCTGTCTGCTCGACACAGGCGACCCACACAAATCCAGCAGGATCAGAAATGCAGCTTCTGTCATCTCCCAGGTTACCAAGTTCCGTGGAGATCTTGTGACATTTAAACACAGTTGTGTGTAAGAAAGAAACCAAAGCATGCTTGAGCTGGGTCAGATGGTTACCAAAAGTGACCCTAGCAGTTGAGGAAAGTGGTACAAGAGAATGGCTTGTCACCTTCCTGTCCTCCCAGTAAAGCTGCCCTGGCACACCACTGCTGTGCCTGCTGAGGGTGTCCAGGTAGCCCTTCACAACATAGAGAGCCTTCAGCCCTTCTGATCAAATATTCATTTATGAGATTTTTATACGAATCTCACCCGGTGCTCACGCTAATTCCAAGTAAGGAATCAGAAATGACAAGTCACATGCCTTTTGATGTGTCCTTTTAAGTCCTGTGGGTTGGTAGTTACTTTTCTCACCCCTTACAGGAATGATTTTTCTCTGGGAAGTGGGTGTGGAGCCACATACACTCTTTTTCTTCTCCAAACATTAGTAATGCTCTTCTTCGGCCACTGATGAGATCTTGAAAGTACAGATGGGTTCAAATTCAGACCATAGCCACATTTTGTTTTCTGCTTGATTCTTCTAGAACAGCTCATGCTGTTTCCTGTCCTCCCACCTTCTTACCACCTTCCTTTTTTTTTTTCGGGTCTTGCTTTCACAAGCCTTCCTTTGACCTGACCCTCAATTTTCTCCTTTCTCTGAGCTGCCAAGGTTAATGAGAGATCCTTCTCTTTGGGACCTTCACAGTCATCTCATCCCTGATGTATTTAAGTCCTCCTCCTTCTACAGCCACAGAAACACTTCAGCAGCCTTACCTTGTTATCCATAGACACCTGTTCTTTCTGCCAATGATACTCTTTATCCTGGCACTTCCATAAGAATTTTATTCTCCATCACAACTCACATCTGGTAGGATACAAAATTGGCACAAGGTGTGCTCCTCCCTTCCAGGTCCTCCCTCCTCTACTTGTTCCTTACTCTCGAGTGGCAACCAGCCTTTGTCTTTGGCAGGTTGGCTTTTCTTCAGTAACTCATCATGTTACTTTCCTGTTTATTTTTTCTCACAATTTCACTGCACCCAGTTTTGCCTCTCTCCTCTTCCATTAAATTATTTGGTTTAGTCTAGTTCTGCTTTCTCATTTAGACCCTAATTGATGGCAGCACAGAGCAACCTAAATTCTGAACCTGGGAGCTGAATGAAGGTCAGATCAGAGGTCCACCAGCCCTCCCTCTGTCAGTGGGTGGGAGTGAACATTCATGGAGAGTGTGAGAAGGCAGGTGTGAGTAGTGCTGGGGGGATGAACGAGAGGAGTTGTGATTTAGAGCCCTGTGTAAGCCATGGTGGATCTGGGAGCAACTCCAGTGATTCTGGTTGAGTTGCTGCTATTTTAGATTAATAAAGACCTCACTTATCACTTGGAGAGATGCAGATGCTCTGGGTTGGCTGCTGTATCTAATCCAAACCTGTATGAGGACTTTGAATTCCAGGAGAAGTGATGTCTTGCCCCTTACAAGTCTGGTTAGCTCAGAGTACCTTGCCATGAGAAAACACAGATTGTTTAAGATGTGCTGCTGCTGACACTGGATATCCCTTCTCTGCCTGCAATGCTTATCCCTCTTCTGAACTGGTAAAAGTGAGAATTCATTCTCCTTACAGCTCTAAAGGGCTGGTGCCTGAAAATATGGCAACTTCTTAGTTGTCCACTGCTGTTTCAACTCCATGCCCAAGCAGCAAGTAATGAGTTATTGAACTAATTTAGTTTTATGCTAAAGAATTTATCTTCCTCCTGCAAATCAGGAAGGCTGTTTAGTGCTGTGTAATTTACTTTAGCTGTAAGATTCAATATACTTATCTAGGATTACGGTTCAATAAAATCTAATTGCAACAGGAACTCTAGAAACACCCAGGGACTCTTTTCCACCTTTCTCATGGACAAGCTGAGCTGGGTGTCTTCTGATCTTTATGGTTTGCATTACACTGCTGCTTGACCTGTGTGTTGACAGGATCAGATTCAGGTGGCACTGTGTGTGGTGGAGAAGTGAAGGCAAACAGCTGAAATGATGGTTAGCCTTCTTCAGTCAGTTTTACATGAGTGACTCTCTCATTTCAGCATGCCCTGCCGGTGTCGGGCTGGGGGAACGGGAAGTAAGCTGTGTCTGGTTTCATTATGATGCTGATGATAATAGGATCCATGAGGTAGATGAGATGAAAAACCCTATAACGTTGCAGGCCAAATGGTGCACAGGGAACAAAACCTGAAATCAGTGTCTAAACATCCTTTTGTCTTGCCTCACCCAGTGTAGAAATAAATACGGGAAAACAAATATTTATTCAGCATTTCCTCTTGCTATTTAACAAATAGGAGGCTGTGGCAAGCCAATTTCTCATAGAAACATTCAGTGGGCCTTGCACGTTGGCTTTTCTTACTGTGTGCTGTCATTGTTGAGAGCCCTTTTGCCCAGGTATTCATTAATGACATTTTTATCAGCCCCTCTGAACAAATGGGAAGGCATTTGATTTAATTTTTCACTTGCAGAGATTCAGTACAGATTTTTTTCCAGTGGGATGAGGACAGTGGGACAGGTAATGAGTAATTTGGGGTGCTGGCTGAACACACAGTGTGGCAAGTGTTCTTGCCACATGATTAGGCACAAACTCTGTTATTCTTTTTTTTCATAGAGATACATCCCAAACCACAGCCCTTGTTCCGAAGGCAAGCATACGTCATGAGGAGTGGTTACCTACCAGCATACTTATTTTCTCCATTATTTCTTCCAGGTTTTAATTATCCTGTTGCAAGCAGGAAAGGAAGAATGTACTTTCAGATCAAACTAACAGATTTGGCTGGTTCTGGTACACTGACATAACATTGCTTGGTACGACACATGCTGTACTAATCATTCTCTTTGCAACTTCCTATTTTTTTACATCATTTTAAACAAATGCCAGGACTACACAGAATAATAAAACAAGATAATCAAGGCAGAACAGGCAAGGTTTTGTGATACGAATTAAAAACAAAACCAAAAGCCATGAGAACTGGAAAGAGAGGCTCTTCTGTGTGGCAAAGTTAAACTGTAATTAGAGTGCAGAGAACATTTTTCTTACAGGAATGAGCAGTTAGTGTGGATCATGCTGAACATCCCTGAAGCTGGGAAAGCCACAGTTTAAGAGCAGAGAAAGGGATAGTTGAGAAAATAATTCTTTTTTTTTTTCTGATTATGGATTTGGCTTTGATTCTGGTCTGATGCATGCTGGTTCTTGTTGCTTCTTTGGGTGACAGTTAACTGGATGTTGACAATACTGATATTAAACTTCTATTTTCAGGTGACATAAAACTGAAGAAATTCATGTGGTGCCTAAGTTTTCTGTTTGAGTTGAGCTGTTAGGGAGAACTAGACAGACATTTAAAATACAGTCTTTGCTGGATCAGCACACTTTTTTATGAGGTGATAAACCCTGTTTTGCTTTGTTTCTCACGCCTCTATTGTTTAATTTTTAAATTCAAGAGTTGGTGCAAAATCAATTAAAAAACATATACAAGTGATACTTCAAATTTTTCCCACTTAGCTTGTATCAGAATAGGGATGTACATTGTCCATAACCTGCTGGTGTGCAGCTCTAGACAGCAAATGGTTTGTTGGTGTTGGCAATGCTCTCATGAAGCCAAATGCTATTCTTTCACTCGCTGACTTGAGAGTGCAAAGGGCTTTTAATTCCCATTGATTTTTCTCTGCTTCTTTTGTCTTCATATTGCCACCATTGTATCTTGGACTAAATAAATCTTCAAAGAGTTTATAAAAATTGTGGTCAAAAAGCATGTGTTATTCTAGGTCAGGAAGTGCTAACTGAGCTCAGTGCTATGAATTTATCACCCATCCAGGGGCATACTTCTAAATAAGACCATGTATCCACTATTACATATTTCAAATGCTGTCTGCTTCATCTATCAATTATTGGTCCATTTAATAGGGCTGTGTTCAGTCCCAGCCCTCATAGCTGTGTGATAACCCAGAGACTGGTGCTCCTGCCCCAGTCATCTCCTATTTTCAGGCAGCTGGGATAGCCTGATCCTCTTCTGTTTAAGTCTCACACCTCCCTTTAGTTGTTTTGGTTGGGTTTTTTTTCCTAAGGATTTTTCTATGCCAGGGCAGATTTCCTGGCAGAAGATCCACAGTACAGCTTTTCTAGCATCACCCTTGTCTTGGTACTAGCAACCACACTGTTTTGTGTCACTTTCTCTTCAGAAAACACCACTAGAGGCATTACAGCCTCACTCGATTTTTCCCATTTAGAAGATGTGACAGTAATTAATGAGTCGTTTTGGGGAGGTGTGACCTGAGGGATGCAGATGTGTTTGTTGAAAGCATCAGGAGGGGAATCACTCGCTTTTCTGAGTACCAGCATCAAAAGGTGGGAAATTGACATGCTTTGGAGTTTCACTGAACCTCAGTTCTTCTCCTGTCTCTCTCTTCCTAAAGGTACTTAACTTTGAAAAAGTGCAGGCAGAGGGAGAGAAGCAGCTCTTCAATTCCCAGGATTTCCTCTGGGGGAGAGATCCTGCAAGGGAAGGAGGGAGCTCTTCTAATAATCTTTGCAGCATTTAATCCCAAGAAAGTGCAGTAAAATCAGTGCTTCCACTGAGAACTCACAGGGTGTTTCTTTCCTTAACAAGACCTCGTTTTGGTTTCTTTGTAGTACAGTCTGAATCAGACTGAGTTGACTGAGTTGACTGAGGAGAGAGAAATCTGTTTTTGACAGCTGTTTCCCGTGCTCAGGCAAATACAAACACCCCTGTGAGCTGACAGGCAGCTTGTTTCCATAAGAAATCAGGAATTTTTTTATTTTTATTTTTTTTTAAGAAAAATAAACCCCCAAAACACCCCAGAAAACACACACAAACACAGCACGGCGTTCAGATCAGTCATTCTTCTCAAGGCAGTGTCAATTATTAGGCTGTAAAGGGAACTGATGACTCAACTTAGGCAGAGCTCTGCGCCGGTCTCCGCTTTTCGGTTTCATAGCAGGTTCTTTTCAGGAATGCTTCTCATTCGGACCCACCGTTCACACACGTCTCCGGGAGCCGTTGCCAGGCGAGTGGCTGGAGTCGGGGGGCTCCGAGTGGTTAAGGCAGAATCTGGGAGGCATCCCCCAGCCCAGCGGGATGTCCCCACTGCAAGAGGCTTCCTCTGACACAGAATCACAGAACGTTAGGGGGTGGAAGGGAGCTAGAAGATCATCTAGTCCACCCCCCTGCCAGAGCAGGGGCACCTAGACCAAGTCTCCCAGGAACAGATCCAGGTGGGGCTGGAATGTCTCCAGAGCAGGAGACTCCACAACCTCCCTGGGCAGCCCGTACCAGGCTCTGGCCCCGCAGAGCAGCCCCGGACCCACCCCGCGGGCGCTGTCGGTGTTTAATGGCTAAGCGAGGTCGCGTCGATAAAACTCAGATGTGCTTCGCTTCATAAAGCCAAATGTTTTGATCAGATCCCGTGCTTAGTAATTCCAGCGAGTGCTCTTCTTAAAGGGGTGAGTCAGAAATGGAAATGCAAAGCATTTCTCTGAACGGTGGCCGGAAATTAACTGTGCAAAATGAAACAAAGCCCAGACCGCAGGTTTATCTATTTACTTAACATTTTTAGATCTGCGAAAATCCCTTTGTCTTCGGGAGACATTTTGATTCCTTTCTTGTAGTGCTGATAACGATCCTCAGCCTGGATGGCCAACTGTGGCAGGGTGATATGATGAATCTTAAATTTTTTGGTTTTAAAGGAATGGATTCCCTCTAAGTGACTTCATCTCTTGTGGTGCTGCTTGATTCTGTCACAGTGTGTGATAGAAATTGGTGGCATTATTAGGCAGGATGAGATGTTGGAGGATCTGAAGTCATGTAATACTGAGGAAGAAATCGAGGTAAATTGAGTGGAGTCATTCAGCTGCTTATCACCCAGTGCATGTTATTGAGGTGGATAACAGCCTAGTGTGGAGGGGCTGTGGTGGTGACAGCCCCTCAGTTTGTAAGGACACAACTCTCTGTGGATAGAGAGCAGAGGGGAGTCATTGATTTTTCAGTGTTTGTAGAGGTGGTCTTTCTGAAAAAAATCTAAAAATTGGCATCTTGGGTGTTAGAAGCACTCTGCTCCTCATCCTGCACCCAAGATACTCTACTGGCATCTGGGTACCTGCTGCTCATTCTTGAAAGTGAGTCTGGATGCCTTGGACTCATTGCACAGCCTTGGCCAACGTGTGAACTACTTCCCTGGCTGCTGTTGTGCAGTCTGAGGTCCACAAATACAAATGAATGTGGAGGAGGAAAAAGTAATGTATGTGTTTAAGGGACTTGGAATTCCCATGGCAAGGCTGCTGAAATAGTGCTGGTTTCAAAGGGAAGATGATCTGGGTGTTTCTTCTTAATTACTGTTTACCTAAATAAATAAATAATGCATATTCATGGCTTTAACTAAAGTAACTCGTGTTGAAATGTTTACCTCTCCCGAGGATAATTATTAAGGGTGGGGTGCAGGGTGCAGCAATTAATAATAAAACGTTTAGATGAGATTACAGAACCTTCTGATTGGAATAGTAAACACGATGCTAGAATTAAAAGCAAATATATAAAGCTGTCTTGAATTAAAAATAAAACAAACAAAAGCAACAACCAGTGTAGTATCTGAAGAAATGCACTGAACAGAAGCAGTGTGGGTGAAGGAGCTGTGATCTTGGGGCTCTTCAGTATCACAAGGAGGTTTCTTCAGTGTAAAGTTACATTTGTTGATAGTTTCTCCCTCAATTCCAGTCTGGAAAAAGATGACACAAATATTGGCATCCACACAGACTGTTGTGGCAGCTGTAATACCCATCAGCACCATAAACTGAGCGATGGAGAGTGCTTCACATGTTTGCATCAGTAGTAAACAAAACCTTTGTTTGTGTTGTGAACCTTCTCTCCCCCCCCACCACCCCCCCTCCCCGTTTCATCCAGGCCTTTGAATGAAATTTTTTTGCTCAGCTGAGAGTTTGAAATTTGAACCCATCCTTTTATGTCTTTTGGCTACGGTTCCTTATCTGGTTAATCAGCTCAAAGAGAGCCAGTGATGTGTTCAAAGATTTCTGTGACAGCTGCATACCATTAGGCTGAACGATTTAAAAAAGCCCCATAATTGTAGCTTGGCAGAGTAAATACAGATTGGTCTTCCAGTTTAACATACGGTAGCAAGAGAACTGAGCCTTGGACAAGAGACCTGCAGCTTAACCCATGCAGATGAAGCTTGTGGGGGTGGTGGAGCTGTTCTGCTCTGTGACTCATCCAATGACAGGACGAGAGGCAATGGGTGCAAGTTGGAGCACAAGAGGTTTAGGGTCAACACAAGAAAGAACTTTTTCTCAGTGAGGGTGCCAGAGCTCTGGAACAGGCTGCCCAGGGGGGTTGTGGAGTCTCCATCTCTGGAGACACTTAAGACCCGCCTGGATCTGTTCCTGGGTGACTTGGTCTAGGTGATCCTGCTCAGGCAGGGGGGTTGGACTAGATGATCTTCTAGGTCCCTTCCAGCCCCTAATATCTGTGATTCTATGATTCTGTGACTCAACCTACCTCCATCTGAGAAGCACAAGTGAACAATGTGGTGGATCTGCCCTTTTACACTGGGCTGGGGATGAAACAGAAAGTACAAGTTGGGCAGAATGGAGTTAGGAGCATCAAGGCAGCCTACGGGAGAAACCTTGGAGGTCCTGATGGATTCTTCTTGTTCACTCAGGAGTCTCTCAGGCAGTCTTAGAGCAGCAAGGTGCTGTCCTTTCCAGGCTCTTCTGTAACTCAGGTGTCTTTTGGGGATAAGACTTTCAGACCTCCTAATAGACCAAATCAGACTTTTCTAAGGTAGCATCAGAAGTGCTGGGAGCGCTTTGCTGGCCACCTCGCACACCCTGCACACTGTTGGCACACGTCCCCTGGGTACCCTCTCATTTAGAAACAAACAAACAAAAAAAAAGTGGGGTTTTTTTGACTGGAAGTGCAGTCTGACTATGAGATGTAGTGGAGTCTTTGATCACATCTGTCCCTGGCTGTCCTCTGGAACAGAGCAAGATGTCAAGGAACAGGCGCTTGCAGATGGGCTGCCGTGTTCCAAGCACACGTGGTGGGAACACTCTGTTGACTTCAGTCCTTGAGAGGCAGCTTTGCAGATGTTTCTGGCTGATTAATTTCCTTGACCACTATTTTCTTTCTGTGTTGCATCAAACTTTTTCTTGAGAGAACTGCCTGCTCTGCAGGATCTGAGTGATGTCTGTACCCCAAAAGATGAGGGTGCTAATGGCAGGACAAGATGTCCCATTTGTCCATCTCCCCCATAGCAGAGGGGGTGGTTTTATAAGCATGAGGCATTTCTACCATTGAAAAAGTCTTGCCTCAGAAAGATTTCTGTGGAGCAGAAATAACCATCTCCACTTTATTTTATTTTTTTTAATAAGGATTTTTGGGAATTCTATCCACACACTCCCAGTGAAGCCAAGGCAGCAGAGCAGCCAGAGCCTCGTGCAGCATTTGAGGGGTGAGAAGGTGCTGTGCACACAGAGAGCCTGGCACCCTAAACTGGCCATCACCTCACGACCAAGTGTCTCTCTATAAAAAAATTCCCCTGCTTGCCATTTGTGCCGTTAGTGGCTCACTGGTAAGATTTATGACTCTGGCTAAAATGAAGTACCATTTCCTTTTTCTCAGCATTACTGTGCATGGTCTCTCTGGCTTTTCTTGTTAAAGAGACTCGAGTTCACCCAACTGGGAATGTATTTTTGAAGCTCTTTCCCATCGTGCTTCTTCCTTTCTCTTTTTTCTGCTGGTTACGACCAGTGAAGATAACCCACAAAACATTTTGAGGCCTTTCAGGTTTTCCCCAGTTTGGTGTGAGAGTGAAGATAGAGAAGCTAGGAGGTGGCTACTTCAGATAAGAGGCAGAATTAGCCCGCTCTCAGCCCCATCACAGCTTGTGCAGGCTCATGGTACACACGTCCATCCATTGGCTTGGGCTCCCTCTTCATAGTTTCATGTGCAGCAGTTGCATTCAGCATTGATATGAGCTGTAGGATAATTCCTTCATTCCTTCACTTCATGCTAGAGTGTGAGGGACCAGCTGTGCAGTTCAGAGAAAGGCTGCATTTCTCCTGCCCTCATGTTGCACACTTATATCCTCATTTCACAGGCTGAAGAAAGTGAGACCACTGACTGAACTTTCTGAACTGGCAAATGCATCACTGACTTCACCCTGATCTGAAATCACCTGAAAATCAGTTTGTCTGACATTGTAAGACAGTAGGGTTTTTTTTTTTTCACTGAGAGAATAAAAAAAAAGGGAGCAATGTTGAGCTGCTGCCATCTCTCCCAGTCACAGTTAGACATAGTTATTTTTGTATTAAAGCTCGGAGGAAAACTGGTAGAGATGCCAGATAAACCTTCCCAAAACAAACATTTGTGTTAATACTTAAATATTGTTCATCTTTCGCAGCATTTACTTATCTGTTTCCCACATGCTGAACCTTATGGGGAGTTTTTGTGGTTGACTGTGGCCCGTTCTTTCATTCTGTATGTTAAAGGGTTTCTCCAGTTGCATTTTTTTTAAAGAAATTAGCAGTAGAAATCTGACTGTGATGTTCAGTGTGGGAACATCCTTCTAGCAGGGCAGGCATGTGTTCTTTGTGGTTCATGTGTGCTGGGGCAGGATCCCTGGAACATAATAAACCTAGTGAACTGCATCATTTTCTGCTGCCCTGGGGAGCATCCTTACCTGTGAGACCCAGCATTGGCTAATCCAGTGTCATCTTCTGAATTGTCAGGCTCAGGGACAGAAATTTGATCCAGGTTGCTGAAATATCTTACTTCTTTCTGCTTGCATGTGTATTACCCAAAATCTCTAGTCTTTAAGAAGAAATATGCCAGATACCTGAATTTTTTATCAGACTTGACTTTTGCTGTGTGCTGGTTTTACTGCGTAAGACATAAATATTCATCATGTGTCACTGAGTAATATTGTTGTGTGGGGGTCTTTCTCACAGCAGATATTAACTTTCCTTTTTCACCTAGCCATTCTTTCATAAGTCATACCACCAGCATAAAATATTTTCAGCAGTGGCTTTATTTTTAGTATATTCCAATGATAAGTCATTCAAATTTTACATTATAAGATTTACAAGTTCCTGTGCTGATGCTTTTGAACTACGGTCTCTCGCTTCTCCTAGCACAGCCTGGTTGATGTGTCACAGAGTTAACTGCAACCAAAGGACAGAAGAGGGTGGAAAATTCCTCCCACACACATCCCCCAGCTCCTCTAAGGGTTTTCCATTTAAGCCCAGTTGGTACTGTGAAGTGTAGCTGGGGAAAATCCAGTTTTCAGACCCTGGAGTGCTTCCCTGGCCAGTACAGGGCAGCAGCAGCTGTCTTCCCCCTCAGTTAGTCAGCAGCAGTTATCTTGCTGCTTCTCCTGCTGACTTCAGTCGTGGTTTCCAGCCAGACTGATTCCTCACGTGGTTTTGCCATTATCTGAACAACCAGCTCAATCTCATCTCCACTGATGGTTGATGCAGCTTGCCCAGATAGGGACACACCACAGAGCCAGTCCTGAGTGGGTACCTCCTTTCTTCTGGTCCTCATCTCCTTGGCTGTGGTGGTCTTCTGCATCCCACCTCTAGGCAGTGGAGAGGAAGCTGCTGTGCCCTTTGCACCCCTGGTTTGGGCTGCCCCATGGCTCACGATTCACATGAGCACAGGCAGGAGTGATGGGTGAACATGTTCCTTCTCTTTGGTGGAAGAACCAAGCAGTTTCTTAGGAGGAAATTAAATGTCCTGATAGTGAAGCAGGTGTGTGTATTTTCTGATCAAGGTATCAATGGCATCTTGGGTTTAATTTCCAGATTTCGTGGCGAGATCCTGCACTAGGTGTCAGGAGCACTGTAAATGCATTCTCAGCCTCGGGCAATCCTTCAAGCAGTTTCAAGCTACAAATGTTCCAATGAAGCTGTTTCAACCAGACAGAAATATTCCTCAGTTTCATTTGAAAACACAAAAAATGAAAAAAACATGCTTGCTAATCTGTGATGCTACTTCACAAAACAGACTGGGAACCTTGATTTCACTGGGATTAATTTCTGCACGTGAAAGTGTAACGAGCATTGCACTCCACCAAGCTGGGCATGGCTTCAGAAAACACCAGCTCTGTACATCTGTGCTCACTTGTTCACAGTTTCTGTGTCTGAGACATCTTTCATGCTAGCTGGAGTAATACCCAGGTGCATTCATTGTGCTCTTCTCAAATCTCAAATATTTTTTTTTTTGCTTTGTTCATTGCAAACAAATCAGTTTGTTATCAGTTTTCCTCCTCTTAAGCATCAATGCCTTTGTTATTCTACATGAAAACCCAAACCTGGCTTTGAAACACATCCTCCATAAAGCAGAAATCCAAGCTGGAAGGTGTTTTCTTGAAGAAAATACTTTTACAGCTTCATGCTTCCTTCTGCCAGTTGTGGTGTCTGGTGCATCTTCCTTTACATTTGCATTCTTCAGTGCTAACTGCAGCTTGCAAGTAGCACTGGCAGCCCTCAGAAAGGGGGAAAAAAGGTAACCTGGTAGAAAAATTGACAAGAGGTCGTTAAATAGTAGAAGCTAAAAAATAAACAAACAAACACAATTTACAAGTGGTTTGAAGTATTTTTCTCTAGCTTTCTCTGCAGCTGTGAAAGCAAATGCTTCTTTTTTTAAAATAAGGGGTTTTTTGCACCCCCCATGACTTCAGGAGATAGATCATAGAATCACAGATATTCAAGCTGACACAGAACAGTGATTCTGTGACCTCTCTTGTAACTGATTCCCCACATCAGGAGGTCTGTGCTGAGAGCTGAGACCCTGATGTGAGTGAGACTTGGAGCAGAAAGTGCATCTTCCCCTGTCTAGGAATCAGTTCTTCCCATGCTGCAGACCTGTCCAGTCAGCCTGTTAAAATGCTGAAACTCCTCTTCAGTAGATGCAGTGTTGGTTCTTCATTTTTCATGCTCAGTTTTCACGTATTCCTTGTAAGTTTACAGCTGTAGCAACAGTTTTGCTTCTAATAATTTGCCTGTTTCGGAAGGAAAATTCTTTTCTCAAATGGAAAGCACGAAGGAGCCCTCATGTTGAGCATAGGCAGGGAGTTAGGTTTCATTCTACCCTAAGCTGACCCCTGGGCAGAGAGATTCCTGCTTTCATGTTTTATCTCCTGTGTAAAACCTGATGCTGGCTGTGTCGTCCCGCGAAAGGCAAGAATATCCAGGGAACATGGGGGGAGATATAGAGTGAGACATTTGCAGAAGGGAATTAAATGTTTGGGATGCAGCCTCATGCTTTCTCCAGCAGTGACCATCAATCACATCTTCTCAGAAAAGTGTGGCACTGAAGTGTGTCCCCTTCCCTCTTTTTTTTTTCTTGTTTCCCTGTTCACCACTTCGGGGTTTTTTTCTCCTTTCCTTCTGATATCCTGTGGTAAGTGCAATTTTAGCTCAGAAAACTAACTTGTCCTTTAAAAAGCAGAGTCTTCCCTGGTTTTATTTCTTTGGCCATTGAGTAAGCAAGTTATTTTTGTTGTAGCCGGTGATTTATGACTGAACAGATTTGGAGTTTTTATTTTTAGATTTATAGGCAATTTAGATAATGTATATTTGGAATCATAAATATGAGGTCCTCTTACAATCTGTCAATGAATGTTATGCCCAGTTGGAGAGAATTATATAAACTGAAGAGACACAAGCATTGTTTTCCTAATGTAGCCTCGTGATTCTTTTCAAGTACCCATATAGGTAATCCTTAAAGGCAGCAGTATTTGGAGCATCTGTTGGTAAATCATTTAGGAGGATGCCATCCAGAAGAAATAACCCACTTTTCATAAGCAATCCAGTTCTCTACAAGGCTTGGAGTAAAAAGCTATAGCATCTGTGCTCAGAAAGTATTGAACTTTTATTTTTGTACCAGGAACTTCATACTTCTAAAAAGCAACCAAGCTTCCTTCATTTACACTGTTTCGTGTTATTTTTTTGACTATTTTTGAGTCAGTAGACATTATTTTGAGAAAGCTGTTACTGAAGTGTTCATTTTGCAAGTTTCAGAAAAGTAATTGTTTTTATTTAAAAAAAAATTAATTAAAAAAACCCTGAATTTTGGGGTTTTATTTTCCTTCTCTTCACATCCCCCTTTATCTAGCTTTAGTTTTTGGTAATTCTGCAGATCCAGCCCCTGCAGTGATGCTGGGTAGAGACATGCCACTGCTTGTACTGCTGCTGTCTCCTTCTGTTTAAAAGAATATCATCTTCCTTTCCACTCTCAGTTGCCAACTTTATTCAAGTAAATAGTAGTTAAGCACTCAAATGTTTTTTCCAGGAAGACAGTAAATTTGTAGGGCACTGGCAACTTGAAAACTTTTCAACTTGAAATTCCCTGTAACTTAAAACTAATTACTTCTCCTTACACAAGTATTTCCTTCCCACCTTCCTCCCCAGGCACTTCAGAGCTGCTTCCTGGCTGGCTGGGGGAACCCTCTTTGGACTCAGCTGGGACTGGGTATTGGGTGGGTTCTGGACTGTGCAGGGATGCTGGTTATTTAAGTCTATTTAAGATAATTTTGCTAGCTTTGTTGGAACACCTTTATGGTGTGATGCTGTTTCATAGAACCACAGAATGGTTTGAGTTGAGTTTTAAAGCTCATCTAGTCCAAACCCACAGCCATAGGCAGGGGCACCTTCCACCAGATTGTGTTGTTCAAAGCCTCATCCAACCTGGCCTTGAACACTTTCAGGGATCAGGCATCCACAGATTGTCTCAGCAGCCTCTTCTGATGTCTCACAACCCTCATGCTAAAGAGCTTTTTAGCATGTGTGCATAAGTATGCACATGCCTGAGGTTTGATCTGGTAGAATACAGAAGCATTAGGTTATCTCTTCTGTAATTTTTCTCAAAGGTCTCCTATGTCTGGGTTTTATAGGAATACAGAAAAACATAGTCTTTGTTGTAAGATGTCTACAGCCTAAAGAGGAATTATGTAATGGCACAATGGAATTCTCATGTTTGACATAAAGACCTCTGCATTAAAAAAAACCCCACACTTTTTTTTTTTTCTCCCCTCTTCTATTTCTAAAAACAGCGGTTTTTAGAAATAAAAGGGGGGACAAAAAAAAAAAAAGGGGGGGGTTTGTGAAGATTCAATGTTTGATTTTTTTTTCATGCCTACCTGTATTTTATTTTAGGTTGTTATTGATTAAGTTGCCAGAACATTGCCCTACAAAGCTTTGCAGGGCCACTTCTTAATGGATTGCTGCAGCCTCTTCATTTCTCCACTGATCCTGTTCCCTGCATCGTGAGAACATTTTAGCCAGCACAGAACCTGGAAAAGTTACATGTAAGTCATGATTCAAATTCCTTTCTATTTAAAGAAAAAAAAAAATAGGTCTTAGGTAGACAAGGTGGAGGCAGTAAACATCATACTTTAGAAAAATACCCTAAAAGCTGTAATTTAACAGCAAACATTAGGTGGTGAATAGATTATTATTGGAGTAGCTACTTACTTTTTTAACCTAAATGGTGATTGTCATTTTGAAGGCTTTTCTGTGTTCTGCTAGCATAGTAAAATGTAGTAAAAGTACTGAAAATAGCTCCTCTTCATCCTATCCCCCTAAGTGTCTTCATTTTTCTGCACAAGTGGCTAAGTGTGCATACACATACTTCAGACATTCACATCCTCCACGTGGGTTTGGAGGCCAGCCTTTGCTCAGCAGGACTGCAGGCATCCCTGTATTTTTCCCATCATAAAACACATATCCTCCTCATTTGGGGTTTCCAGAATACTTCCCTTGAAGGAGCCCTGGTACTGAGCCAGAAAGGCTCTTTAAGCATCAGTAGTATCTTCATTGCCACCTCCATCTTCTGCCAGGTGGATTTAGCTGCTCAACTTGTTTATAGGAGGGTGGGAAAAGCCACACACAGCTCTGTGAGGAATCAATGGGTCTCCAGACCCTTTCCTATCTCCTCAGTCTGGGTAGTAACTCCTGGTGTGTGTTACATGCTTTGATTTTAGCTCCCAAGCTAGGGAGCACCTGTGGTGCACAAATCTCCTCCTTCATCATGGCTAAATCCCCCTCTGGAACCTCGCACAGCATCAGCCTGGCACAGAACTGGGGGGCTGTTCTAGAGAGGACTCATTGTTTTCACCTTTCTTAACTTGNTGGCAATAGGCTGTTTGGACCAGTGATAATAAAAAATTGTGGTTCACAGTGTGGCTCTGTGCATGATTCTGCCCTTGTTCATTCACTGTGGTACCAAACTGATGCAATAAAATCAGGATGATTAATCAGGACTGGGCAGTGAATCCCACCACAACACTCACTACTGGGAAGTTTTTCTTGAATGCTTGCCAACACCATTTTTAATCTGAAAGACTGATTTGTAATATGAGCTAAAAAAATAGGAATATTTTGAAACTGCAGAGTTTTTATCAGAAATACACCTTCATTTGAGGTGCTTTATTTGCTTACATGACACTAAAAAGTGCTATTTGAAGCAAGAAAAGTCTATTGCAAAAGGAGGACAGGTTTTTTAATACATATGGAAATCAGTTTTTAAGGAAAACATTTTTTTTTTCTGATGTGATGAATATCAGCAAAAATCATAGTGAAGTAGCAAGCAATGGAGAAAGGCTGAGTAGTAACAGAATTTGCTGTCAAAGAGGCCTTACAAGGTGTTGATTTGTTTTTGTTTTCCGAAAAAGGGAGAGCATTGCCATGTTGTTGTGGACTTGGCAACATATGGTGCAGTTATTAATCAAACTCCCCATAGCAGGAATCATCTGACTACAGGATCTGGCTTGAAACTTGTTTCTAATGCTTGTCCTAAGGGAAGAAAACTTGAAAATACGAGTTGTAACAGCTAGGCCGACAGAAACAACTC
>VYZU01028697.1:231939-273523 GCA_013401355.1 Ceyx cyanopectus
AAAAAAAAAAAAGGTCTTAGGTAGACAAGGTGGAGGCAGTAAACATCATACTTTAGAAAAATACCCTAAAAGCTGTAATTTAACAGCAAACATTAGGTGGTGAATAGATTATTATTGGAGAAGCTACTTACTTTTTTAACCTAAATGGTGATTGTCATTTTGAAGGCTTTTCTGTGTTCTGCTAGCATAGTAAAATGTAGTAAAAGTACTGAAAATAGCTCCTCTTCATCCTATCCCCCTAAGTGTCTTCATTTTTCTGCACAAGTGGCTAAGTGTGCATACACATACTTCAGACATTCACATCCTCCACGTGGGTTTGGAGGCCAGCCTTTGCTCAGCAGGACTGCAGGCATCCCTGTATTTTTCCCATCATAAAACACATATCCTCCTCATTTGGGGTTTCCAGAATACTTCCCTTGAAGGAGCCCTGGTACTGAGCCAGAAAGGCTCTTTAAGCATCAGTAGTATCTTCATTGCCACCTCCATCTTCTGCCAGGTGGATTTAGCTGCTCAACTTGTTTATAGGAGGGTGGGAAAAGCCACACACAGCTCTGTGAGGAATCAATGGGTCTCCAGACCCTTTCCTATCTCCTCAGTCTGGGTAGTAACTCCTGGTGTGTGTTACATGCTTTGATTTTAGCTCCCAAGCTAGGGAGCACCTGTGGTGCACAAATCTCCTCCTTCATCATGGCTAAATCCCCCTCTGGAACCTCGCACAGCATCAGCCTGGCACAGAACTGGGGGGCTGTTCTAGAGAGGACTCATTGTTTTCACCTTTCTTAACTTGTGGGCAGTTCTAGTGTGAATTCTGGGATGGTTCTGCAGGTGGAAAAAGCCTCTGGGACATTACAAGGATAGATGTGGTGGTGTTTGCTATCCAGAGAGTGGGACAACCCAGAGCAACCAAGTTTTAAAAAAGACTTGAGCTTTTTTTTTCATTTTTTTTTTTTNGTTTTTTAATACATATGGAAATCAGTTTTTAAGGAAAACATTTTTTTTTTCTGATGTGATGAATATCAGCAAAAATCATAGTGAAGTAGCAAGCAATGGAGAAAGGCTGAGTAGTAACAGAATTTGCTGTCAAAGAGGCCTTACAAGGTGTTGATTTGTTTTTGTTTTCCGAAAAAGGGAGAGCATTGCCATGTTGTTGTGGACTTGGCAACATATGGTGCAGTTATTAATCAAACTCCCCATAGCAGGAATCATCTGACTACAGGATCTGGCTTGAAACTTGTTTCTAATGCTTGTCCTAAGGGAAGAAAACTTGAAAATACGAGTTGTAACAGCTAGGCCGACAGAAACAACTCGTTTATTAGTCCTACTTAGCACCATTCCCATGAGGTTTGGAAGCCTTATTCACAATTTTTGCAGGCTTTTCTCATGATGTTTGAAAAGCTTATCATGAAGCATCTGACAAATTCCCTATTAAAAGCCTCTTCAGAGAAGCTAACTTTAAAAACAGCACCTTTCTGAGGGGACTTGAAAAAGCAGCCGTAAACTGAATGGACATAAATGGGAAAAAACCCTCTCTCATTCCAAGAAGTGCATAGGAGTTTTTGCTGCTCCTTGTGCTGCAAATAATCAAAAATCTCCATTTCCACCAGTAAAACCAGGTCTGGGGGGCAAATAAACTTGAAAACCAGTGTAAGCATGTAAGAGGCATCATCAGATACATGCATTCCTTTTTTCTTTTTTTCCTTTTTCTTTTTTTTTTTTTCAATGTGGTTGTGTACTCAGGCTATGTCAAACTTTGCAAACACAATGTGTGCTTGGACTCCCAGAAAACCTGTGCATGGCCTTGCAGGTTGTTGGCCAGTTGCTTAGTTAATTTCTCAGTGTTCTCCACTGTCTGGCTTCTTTTTTTTTTACATAGCAAACTCTGCTTGTAACCTTCTTAAAGCAATACCCAGAGAAAGAAGTGAACTTTCCCATGTTAATTAGCCTTATTGGAAAGAGCAGTAGCACAGGGCTGACCTGGCTGTAACAACTGTGTTCTTGCTTTTCACAGGGTGTATTTTGTAATAAGCACATACCTTCCTCCCTCCTTCCATTTATTACTTAGTTTTTATAATACTACTAGTATGCTGATTGATTTATCAATACTGTTAGGATGCTGATTGACATGATCTCCATAAAAATAATACATATTGATCTTTGAATTGAAAGCAGAAAGTATCATCCTTGTTCTGACAGAGCAGATTGCAATGCCCTGTTATGATGCGAGTGCTGAGGTAAAAAAAAATTCCAATAAACAAAAATTCTCCAGATCCCCATGAAATTAATCCATGGGTCACTGGGGATGTGGCCATGTTTTGGAGCAGATGCTGGGGCAGGGCTGCTGGCATCCCAGCAGAGACAGGCAGTGATTCCTAGCAACTTCCAAACTCTGCTGCCATTTCTTGCTTTGTTTTTGTTGTTTTACCCTTGTGTGGTTTCCTTTAAAAGCAGCAAAAATAACATCCCAATATCCCAATCAGTGGCATTCTGTGTCTAATAAATTGTCCTCATCTGTATTGCTTAGAAAAGGTCTTTTACGTGCCTTGTTCAGGAGACAAAAAAAAAAGGCAGTTTGAAACTTGGAAAACTCATCACACAAATTTCATATTTGCTAGGTATGAGTTCTTCAGAATATTTCACAATTAAAAAAAAAAAAAAGATTTCTTGAAATCTGTCCTACGACCATCTGTAGGCAGATGTAAATAATGTAAACTTTTAAGATGCAGATTCTGGTGATGAAATGTCTGTCGCCCGCCTACCACCACAGCCTGGGAAAAATATATCTTTTTAAAAATTTGCACTGAAAGGTCAGGGAACTTGACAGAATTCAGAAGGAAATCAAGATTTCAGAAGGCAGAGTTGCATCCCTTTGAACATTGACTTGTCAAACACTCCTATGTCTTGGTGCCAAACTCACTTCCCAAGCACCATGGCCATACCTGAGGACATGGGTGGTATTATCCTTCTAGCTTTTGATGTGAGATGTGCAGTGTCTGGATTTCATTATTTTTCTGGTAGATTTTCCTTTTGGACTGCTGTTTTAATAGTGGAGAAGGCATTTTCTTACCCATTTTATGGTACTGACATACCAGGGCTTTGCACCTCATATGCTGTTGCGTGGATCATTTCCCACCCCAGGGAACTTCATGACTTCTCATGGCTTTCTTTCCTGGGCATCACTCGCACAGCCACCAAAAATAATTTTCCCATGATCTAGGGGAAATCTTCTTTGTTACTAATTAATGCAGTTACTCCTTCTGCTCCCCTGTTGAGAATACACAAAGGCATTGACTGACAATTGCTGGCACCACATCCATCCCTCAGTGTGATCAGCTGCTCAATACCATCAGTGCCTCTGTCCCTGAGGCAGGTTGCACCCAAAGCCCAGGTGTCTGTGGACAGCTTTTGATAAGTGTTTGCTTCAAATATATGTTGATTAAATATATCTTTTTATTTACATGTACATATGTGTATACACATATTGATAAGATCCTTATATACAAAACAGTCATACATACACTTCAACTAAAGAACTTCTTTACTGTAAGAGTTATAGAGCATTGGAATAGACTCCCCAGAGAGGTTGTGGAGTCTCCTTCTCTGGAGACTTCCAAGACCTGTCTGGATGCATTTCTGCATGATCTACTCTGGTTTTGTCCTGCTCTGGCAGGGGGGTTGGACTCGATGTTCTTCAGAGGTGCCTTCCAACTCCTATCACTCTGTGATTCTGTGATAAAAATTCATAGTTTTTACAAATATAAGAACATATGTCTGGATAAATATCTTCAGTACTGTCCGAAGAGCTCTGGTGTGGCTTCATACACGGTGGCTGCATGTGCCCACGTGTGTGAGCAGTGAGCCAGCATCCCTTTGGGGACATTTCTGACCAAGAGCCTGGTGCTGGAGTCATCCCCATCTGGGGAAGTGCGTCAGCCAAGGGCTGCATAACCAGGGAGGAGGATCCAGTGAGTGTTTAGCTCTGTCTAGCTGCTTCAGTGGAGGAGGACAGTGGTGTTTGTTCTAGTGCAGGGCGCTGTATGAAACCAAATAGTTCTGCCACCTCTCCCCTTTGCTGCCATTTGACCAGAGGTTTGTTTGCTCATGGCCCCAGCGGTGCGACGGGCTGCGTGGGCGCGCGGTGTCATTGATCTGTTTACTCGACATTTCCCACATGGCCACCGTGGTGTGGCAAGGGCTTGTATGTTTTTTGCCACAGCAGGTGACAGTCCTGCTTGCGTGCATGTGGCAGCCCAAGGGACTGAGTCACAGGCATCCCTCCAGCCGGCACTGGCGACACTTCCCCTTACCCGGGTGGGCAGGATGCTGCCCCGTCTCCACGGGACGGCTGCCCGTGCATTGCTTCGTTTTTCTTCCTTTATAAAAGACTCAGAGGTGGTGATGGTGAGCTCAACTTTCTCTGTAACCCAAACCAGTGAAAAGTCAAATCCATCTCACCGCATCAGTTTTGTTTTCACTGCTGGTTCGACTTGTCCTCTCCCTCTGTCAGAGCTGTGCACAGTCATTCGGCGCCCGGTTTGGGGGTGGTGTGGTTGTTAGCTCACTGGTGTATGACCCATTTATTTTCGTAATACTTAGATACCCACGTTTCTGCAGCGTTCATCACACGGCTCCTACGACCTAAATCCTTGGCAGAAAAGCACACACCTGATCTCACAGCACGGGCACAGAGCAGCCAGCTCCACGCCTGGCTTGCCGGGGGCTGTGGGAAGGTGATAGTCTGTTGGGTCTAACGAGCACTTATTAAGCAACTGCAGGCAAAGGTATATTTTTCCAGAGCTGGCACTTTGTTCTTGAATTATTTTGCTAAATATTGATTGCTAGCTTATGAGACCTGTTTCCTCTTAGAATTTGCAAAGAGTTGAGAAGAAAAAGTGTTGTGGTGGCTGCTTTTCTGGCTGTAATAGCTTGCATTTGCAGAGACAGTACACTAATAAGTGACATGAGATTGTTCATTCTGCTTTCCCTATCCCCAGGCATGGCATCACCTGTACTATTGTTAAGTCTGGTCTTAAGGAAGACCTTTTTCCTTCATTTTTTTATTTTTTTTATTCATCTAATTGAGTTAACTTTCTGTGCAGATGATAATTATGTTCATGCTTGTATTGCTTTCAGTAAAAGAATCAGGCATAGGACAGACAGGAGAGTAAACTGGCATCGTAGTAGACCTGAGAGTTTCAGGTATAAAAATAAAGAGTAATTTGCAAAGTGACTTGAAGTAAAGTGGATTTAAACACAATGAAATCATCCTTGACAGCAATTTGTTTGAAGTTCTTCTACTATTATGAGTGTAAAGGGATTTTTTTTTTTTAATTGCCAGCTTCTGGGTAGAGTATTTAGCATAATTTCTCACAGGTAAGTGAAGCATTAACTCTCTGCACCTCAGTAGTTTGAACAGTAGGAGAAGGAAGCTGAGAGTTAAGGAAAGGCACCTCCTCCATTTCATCATTGAAATCATCAGTGGTCAGCTAACTTAGAGAAGGACCCTACCATGTAACTGAGAGAAAACAAATATATGAAAATTCAGCAGGATCCTGGACAACAGATAAGCATTGCATGCAAATAGCTGTCTTTGATGTTTAACAGAATACAGTGGCACTCTAAATACAAACTGGAAAAAAAAAGTAACAGCAATTAGCTAGTTTGCATCCCTTGTTCAGATGAGCCATTGAGTTCTGGGCTTTTTGCATTTATATACTTCTGCTGTAGGTGTTGGAAGTGTGGGTGGCCATGAAAAGCAGTGGTTAAAATAAGATTTTCCATTTATTGCCCTTTGTGTACAACTAAAAGTAAGATTCAAATGCTTCAGAATTTGTAGAGCAAGCATAATCCTTCTCTTAGCTCTGATGACTGTCTTGCCTGCAGCTCCGGCTCTGTCTGGTGAGTCCTAGGCTTAAATGCTTGTTAACAGGTTGGTGTTGTAAGGAGGGGCAGAGTTTACTTGTGGAGTGGTCTACTTATAATAGTTCATCTACTGATTATTAAAAAAAAATATAAGAAAAATAGATTAAAAATTAGGCTTAGTGGCTTAGTGCATCAGTAATAGGTGGCAATTAAAGAATTTTGGAAGTTAAATTCTACTTTCTGGAAAAAGCAGCTTTGGAGAGGACTGAAAGAGATTTAAAATCAACCCTCCAAAACTGGTTCCACACTGGTGGAACTTGAACTGTTGATCCAGACCTTGGCCTTTTGACAAAGAAAAATCAAACTAAAAAAAAAGAAATCTGTACAAATGTGCTGAGCATCAAGAAACGAATTCTCAGGGCTAACTTTTGGCAGATGAAATCCTCTTGGTTTGGTTTTTAGGGTGAGGGTACTGAAATCTGCTGTCTCGGTAGCTTTTCCAGGTAGTTGTACCGGTTAGGAATCCTCTAAATTACTTGCAATATCTTGAGCTACTAAATCTGTTCTGACCACATTAATTGACATGTCAGCTCGTGGCCAATTGAAACATTCAAGAGAGATGTTGTCAGCATATGCAGGGAAATTCGTAACTTCATGGTATCAGGTTTGGTGCTGTCCCAGCTTCACTCATTAAGTAGCCGTGGCATTTCCAGAGACTGAGTGTGCCTGTGCTCGTCGAGCTTCTCGGTTTGATGTCATTCTTGCAATGGATGACTAGAGACAGCATCTATCCAAGAGCTGCAGAACCAAGGGTAGAGGCTGAAAACCTCACTTCGTGCTGCATGGCAGCTTGAGCTTCGCTGCTTTCTTGTCTCTTCAAAACCTTTCCAGGTTTTCCAGGCTCAGCAGGGTAGCAGAGATGTTGAGTCTTGAGACTCAGGCTGCATAAGACAATAGGTTTTTGCTCTGAGTGACACCGCGTGGCACGGAGGATGTGAGGTGCTGGGGGAGCCTAGAGGCACACGTGCTTGTCTCATGGAATAGCCATGCTGTCGATGGTGAGTCTTTTATTATGCAATATGAAATCCCTTTTTACTAGCTTGGTGTAACCCCTTCTTCTTAGGGGAGCTCTGTGGTTGTGGTTGCTGCCTTATTTTGACTTTCAGCTGAAACGAGTTCCTGCTCTTCTATCTCAGTGTGCCCATTGGACTGCCTCCTGCCTTGCTATAAAGTGCATAAGGCAAGAGAGCTAATGCAGTAATCAAGGTTTTTAATATTTCATGTGGGAACAGGCAAAACTTCATCAATTATTAGTTTCCACAGTGGTAGCTGCTGCAGGGAATTACATTACAGTTGCTATAATCGCCTGCACATCTGAGTCCTGTAGGTGACCAGATGCTGACAAGTGGCATCAACGTATTTTACAGGGTTTTTTTTCTGTGGAATTTTCCCTTTTCGGTACAGAAGTAGAGGTGGGTTTTTCTTCCCACCACCTCCCCCCCTCCCCCTTCTTCTTTCTACTGCTGCACCCGACGCAGATGAGTTCAAAGCTGATGGCTCTGAAGATAACGGCAGGAGAGAGTGTGTCATGCGACGATGGCACTCACGGGCCACTCACTGCTGCTGCACTTTCCAGCTGGATGAGACATGCTGCTCTTTTCCAGGGGTATCACCACACAGGCTATTTATAGAGATGGCACACAGGACGCCTTGTACAACTGTCGGTACCCGCTGCTGGGCTCTTCATTTTTTGCCTTGTATGGTGAGGAGGTTTTTAAGGTGTTTACCTTTCTCTTGAAGAGGTAGACTGAGCTCTTTCTGATGCTTTTAACCACTTGCAGAGCTGCTCCGTGGAGCCCGTGGAGTTGTTTACGTGCTCCCAAGGGAATGATCCTGTGTGTGGTCACCAAATTAGGATTAGTCTAAGCAGCCAAAGCGACGCAGCTGAGATTTTTCAGCTGAACAGCTCTAACAACCTGTTGGGTTGCATAGCAGATCTGCTACCTCAGGAAACCCCCACCTTCTTTTGGGTTTTAGGTTTTTGTTGTTGTTGAACTTTCCCACAGCAAACAAGCTGCATTCAAGGCATTTTTACAGTCCTGATAAATTCTTCCTGTGTCTCTCAGCTTCTGGAGTCCTTCAGACAGCAACCTCAGATGTCACTGCTCCCCGTGACGTACAGGAGGTCCTGTGAGACAGATCTGGGGATGTGGTGCAGCCTTGCGACGGGAGCAGAGCCAGACACAGAAGTTGACTGCTGGCTTGTGCCTCTTTGCTCACTAGAGGAGCAGAGCTGGCTGGTCACAGGCTCCCTTTTTTTCAGTGCAGAAATAATGCAAAAATATTAGCAATGGAGATTTGCTGTAATGGTGTATTTTAAGTGCATCTCTTCTCTGCCAGCTTTACTTCTAATGCACTCAGTTAAGGAATGCTTTGGAGGTTGCTGCTAATGGATGAATCTTCTGGAAAATTGGAATTCTCAAATAAGATTGACACTTTGGAGAGAGAAACATAAATCTAATGAGAGTATTTCAGCAGAGGTCTGTAATTAGGAATGAATGGAGGGAATTTGTACGCGCAGCCTGCAGAAGGACACAATGGAAGGTGAAATTGCACCCTCTGCACTGAATGAGGGATGAAAGCCAATGTATCAGTGTCATGGCATGACAGTGTAGAGTAAAAATGATACTGTCACTGAGTGCTGCAGAAGGTATCAAGGGAATTCCACTCCAGTAAATTACATTACTTAGACAGACCTGAAGGCGTTGTGTCTGAATGATTGGAGGGAAAAAAGGTTGTCAGCACAAAGCAGAAGATATTATAGAACAAGTGGCTGCAGGGTTGGAAAGCTGTGTTTTTCTGGTGTTTACCATGCAAAGCTCTTCCGATGCTTTTTAAAATCTTTTTGGTTGAATTACAAATGTATTGATGAAGAAACAGTATTTTTTAAGATGTTCACAGTGGGTACCAGCCTGCAGCAAAAGGTTAAGCAAAGGCAGCTCTCATTTTTTCAGTAGGAATTGAGACTCCTTTAGACTTGGGAAAAATCAAGCTGAATTCCCAGCTCAAGCAGTGATCTTTATGCATTGCTTCATTTGGCTGAGGACTTGCTTTTTGGGCTGGGTTTTGGTTATGATGTAATTCTAACATAGCTTTGTGGGGAGAGGAAGATTTTTACCATTCTTACAGCAGTGTCCGAGGCTGGATTGTGGTGAGCAGAAGCAGATCACAGGACACAGACTTTATGGTCTCATTTAGAGGCACTCAGACAACATGATGAGGTCTGTGGTGTGGGTGGCTAGGAGCATGATGTTATGGTGACAGTGCAGCAAAAAGCCAGAGGATTCATCCCTTTCAGCATGCATGCACTGGCACATCAAATGTATGTGTTCACACTATTTTCCTTGTTGCCCACCCACTGCTAACACCAAATTGCTTCCCCCAGCCACAGTGATGGTGTTGAGAGGAGGAGTTATTTGTCACACATTTTTTTCTTTTCTCTGCAGTGACCCTAATTGCATTTACCCTCACAGGGGGTCAACAGTTTCTCTCTCTCTTGACCTTACATGCAGACAACACCTAGGAGCTCCTGTCATTTCCTAGTTTGCTAATGGGTGAGACAGCCCAGCTCCCTCAGTTCTCCCAAACTACCATAGAACAGCTCCTCCCTCAAGATGCTACATGTCATTCCAGTGGCACATAATAAGCCCTGCCTGCCTTGGGGCTTCTTATAAAACTTCAGCAGACTTTGCACTGCTTAAAAACATATTTTTCCACTTGCCTACTCATGAAGAGCATCACTGAAAGTGCACATTGTAAATAATGGTAAGGGAACAGGCTTCATTTCTCCTCTCCAAAACCTGATTCTCAGCAAAACCCACACATGGCGTGAGGATGGATGTGCAGCACAGTTAAATTAGCAATCTTTAGCATAGGCTTCTTTACCTGGAAATACCATTTGAAGTTATGGGGTCATTAACCAGGAAATACAGCCTAACTGAAGGGTATTGACTCTGGAAAGGTTGTGGTTCAAATGCTTCCATGGAAATGGCCTGTCCCCCTCAGGATGTAGGATTCAGTCCTGGCAGCCTGTAGCTGGAAACTATAGCATCAAACCTATAGGAAGTGTGAAAAAGCAGTGAGGCATCTGTGGAAAAGTAGATTCCCTCTGTGGGGTGGGATTCCATTTATTAGGGTCCTGATCACAGCCAAAAGTAAGTGGGAGGAAGCAAAGTGTAATTTGTAACTCTACTTCCCACATCAGAACTGAACTGGAGAGGCCCAGGGTGTAGGAATCTGAGTGTCTTTGTGTGGATATAAGGGGAAGCTGAAATATAAGAGAGATAAAATTTGCCCTTACACCATCACTGCTGTGGGAAACTACTGTGTCTGCTTAAGTACCTGTTCGTAGTATTATTAAAAGTCTTGACATCTTCTCTGCTCCGGTATTTTGTGTCAAAAGCTGTCATTTTGACATTTTTTTTCTCTTTTCCAAATTTGCTTTGGGAAAGCAAATACTTTTTCATATACTCAGTGTCATTCCTGTGGTCTGGATCGAGCCACATTTTCAAAATGTGTCTCTTTGTAGTCATCTATCAATCCACAGAAACCCCATTTGTTCTCACAGCCCATGATGCCATTTCCCTCTTCCCACACTGGTCCCGTGTGACACAAACTCCTCTAACCAGCACCTGTGAAGTCACCAGAGTCACTCATGGCAGTGCTGGATGCAAGACTGGACTGGAAATGCTGCAAAGTGCCACAACTGCAGGAGTGAAGTAGAGCAGTAGAAGAAATGACCAAACTCTTTGCCTTAGGGAAGACTGAGATACTACCCAGTGAAACTTTAACTGAAAGAGATACTGAGTCTGCTCAGTCAGATCTGTGTCCCCTGGCAAATATATTCTGTTGTGTAAATGGCTCCTTGCTGTCCCAGAAAATTATTGCTATCTCTTCTTATCTTGTGTAGTGGATTTCTACATAATCAATCTCTGTGCAGGGAAGTTGTGGTTCAGTAAGCCCAGCTCGCTAACGAGTCAATGGTTAAATCTTAATTCTCCCTGTTAGTGCTTTTGATAGCACTGGACTATAAAGTTTGACATAGCTCTATAAACTCTGGTTTACTTGCCAAAAAAGTAAGTCCATTACTATTCATTCTCTTTCTGTATCATTAGTGTTATTAATCTGACAATGGACGTGTAAAAACTGCCATATGCATGAAGTTCCCAAAACTGCAGTAAAAGAAACTTTTGTTCTGACCTGGTAAGGGGAAAAAAAAAAAAAAAGGCAAAATAATGCTAGTTCTAACAGCAGAGATGTTCATATAAAGACATGTTCTGAACAATAAGATCATTTATCCATGTATGACACAAATACATTGGAATTTAAATAATGAGAGATCTTGTGAAATGCAACAAAATGCACACCACTAGCATTGTGAAGTTTCCCTTCTCTAAAGCCCTATTCTTACAGAAAAGGAGCTTTACTATTGCTTTGAAAATCCATTATCATAAGCCATTTTTTTTTAAACACTTGTCTTAGTGCAATATTAAAGCAATTTTATACCCTAAGAGCAGCTCTTTTCTAAGGTAAAGTGCAGTCCCTCGTGTGTATGTAATTGCAGTTTATAATACTTCTCACAATCCTATTTTCCTCCAAATTAAGCAAACCACTCACCTTTTTTAGGCTTTCCTTTTCCTCACTATTTTTTGTTCTCACTCTGTTTCTTCCCCAAAAGAGCCTTTTTTAAAAAGTCCCTTCTTAGGAGGGAAAAGAAAAAAAAAAAAGGACAGAACACTTTCTGAATTCTTTGCAAAACACTGCTTGAAGGAAGCATTTTAAGAGTTTAGGTTAAAAAGTTTCTGCCTCTTTCAAACTGCATGGGTGACATTGCTATTTTGGGAGGCAGTGCCATCTGCTTGTTCAACTGAAAAGCAGGGAAGATGTTCCTAGTTCTAGCATAGACTTTTGGGTTGATTCCACATAAAATTCCTGACTGATCTTCCCTTACACTTGCCCACCTCTCTTAAGTTGGGGAGAGCAAGGCCACTCACCTCTTACACCTTCACAGCTCCCAAAGGAAAGGTGTTGAGCTCATGGTCCACAATGAGTGAGTAAGAAAACATGGTTGCTCCCAACAGGCACGGTCTGCATGACATATGAGGTCCATAATTCCCCTCAGCATGTGTTCATGTCACAAAAGCTATAGGAGAAGAAAAAGAGGAATGTAGCACCCAACACATGACATGCTGCAGGTGGTTGCTACCTGCAGGTGAAAGAAGAGGGCAGATTTGGTTGGGTTTTGTTGGAGGAGTTGTGTTTTGCTTGTTTTTGAACGAGAGAGGTAGGACAAGTTTTTTAGGGTTTTGCTTGTTTTTCCAAAGGGGGAAAACAAAGCAGGCAGACAAGGTTTCCTGGAGCACAGACCAACTATCTGCTGGCTAATGCAGGTGAAAGAGGTGAGGGAGCTAGTGAGGACATTAAGACTAGATGGGGAGGAACAACAGGACTTGTAGGGAGTGCAGATGGGTTGAAGGAAGAGGTCGACATGAGTAGGAGCTAAGAGAAGTCTTTGTAGTATGTACTGTGAGTCCATGGAAATAGCTCAGGAGA
Organism: Ceyx cyanopectus; assembly: GCA_013401355.1. NCBI lineage: Eukaryota > Metazoa > Chordata > Aves > Coraciiformes > Alcedinidae > Ceyx > Ceyx cyanopectus. The sequence continues at coordinate 244,411 of VYZU01028697.1, forward strand.
ACATGGAAGTGTGAGAAGATGCTGCTGTACTTCTCCATAGGTGATGAAAACATCTCTCTGAGATGAGGGATTTAAGTCCATGTTATATTGCTGGAGTATTTGCAAATACATATGTATCATCATTACAATATCTTCCTGACTGGCAAAATGTTTCATCCAATCTCTGTTGACAGTAAAGATTGCCTGCTGATAATTGCTTTGCTTAAGTGTCTGATAATATGCCAGAAATGAGAGCATTCTCTGTTAGGTCATCTTTAATTATGCATGTACCACCTGTCAGCTTAAAATCTGGAGATTAGTTTTCTCACTGGGTTTCGAGTAGGGGAAAGAAGAGAGAGCCTTCAACAAGAGGACTAGGCTGTTGCAAACAGTGTGCCTACGGGGGAGTTTCACAGGCAGTCATGGATACCACTGTTGGCACACACGGAAATATTTGAAATATTGCCTAAGCTAACTGCCGTAGTGATGGGTTTCACAGGAAGAGGATTTCAGACCATCTGTTGCGTTTCCTAGTTTTCCTCCTTTTTTTTGCCCATTTCAAAGGGAGAGGGTGTGCTGAGGTGGGGGAGGGCACGCAGAAAGTCATGGCTCCTCTGGCAGTGCTGGGAGGAAATCATCCCCTCCCCTCTTCCCCAAACGCCTTGCAAGGGGGATATTCACTTACCATCAATTAAAGCACAGAGTAAAACTAGTCAGGCTCACAAAGATACACTGGTCTAATAGGAAATTAAGAGCTTGAAAGAATAAAAAAACAATGAGGATGGGTGCGTGGTGGAAAATCTCAACAGGGAGAGATGGTAAAGATTTCTGAGAATATTAAATTAATGGGGTTGCCATTACCAGGCCTACTTAGGATATTAAAAATTACTTTGGAGAGGAATATCATCTTTGTAGAGGGTGGGGAGGCAGTAATTTTTTGGGTATAGCTGAAGGGATTTGCAGCTCACAGGAGAATACTAGCTGTTTATTTGGCACAGTAACAGATTTTAGGAATCTCCTGTGTTTTCTGGTCTCCAGTACTCCAAGGCCAGTCTGGAGAACAGGGAAAGGATGGTTGGTTGACCTCCAAAGTGCACTGTTTGTGCCAGAAAGTGGGAATGGTCTTGGTTAAATTTCTCACCTGCTTTCAACCAAAGAGGACCCCTGCATTGTCAAATATTGGTCCTGCTGCTTCTTGCCTGTGTATCCAAGTGGCCCATACTTCCCCCTCCCTGGGATTTTGGTTTTCCAGCTTCTGTCATCACTTCCTCAGCCTCCTGGAAAGAATTCCTCAGTTCCACTGTTTAGCTGACACTGATTGTTTTTCCTTGAAGGTATTGGTAATACCTTCAGCCAGTGCTATTTCTGAAAATCTGGGATTTGGAACAGTAGGTCAATTTGTAAAACAACAAGAACGAGCAAAGAGGGACAGATGGCTGTGGATATGAGAGCATGTTTCTGCTCATCTCCCATTTGGCTTTTGCTGATGCTCTGTCATTGCATGAGCATTTGAGGCTGACATTTTGGCATTGGTTAAGCAGTAGCTGCTCCTTTGCTGCAAAGATTGGCCTATGGAACTCATAACGTCCCCTCTCTGTTCCTCTGGGGCTCCAGGTCAGGCTCCCTCTGCAGAAGCTGGCAATGAGTTCACACCCAAGGACATGAAAAGGGTTTGTGAGGCGAGTGGATTTTCTGTTCAGAAATCTGGCTGTGCTTTTCCTGACCTTTTCTCCCAGTGGCTGTGCTGGATGAAGCTTGCCTGATTATTCCTTTGCTCAGGGTAAGGCTTCCACACTCACCTTTCTTTATTATTCCTGTATAGATGATAACTTCTCCATCCTTTGTTGTGCTGAGGGAGTTTGCTCAATTCTTAGAATCAAATTGATCTGGACCTGCTCACTTCTTTCTCTTGCTGCAGTGGTTCCAGTAACATCACCTGGTTGTAGCTAAATTTTACAGACCTGAAATGGAAAAGTGGGGTTTATGCCACAACCTTTTTCCCTTGCTCACGATTCATTCAGCCTTTCTTTTCACTCTTCTAATTGTACTCTAAAGGGCTCTCCAGTCTAGCAGTGGTCCCTGGAAGACACCTCTTTTGTACAGGCTCCTTGGTTAAATAAGAAGGATGTATGCATCTCATTGTCTTTGTGCTACTGCTGGGCTGTGCAGCACTACTGGGCACTACAGGAGAGATGTGAGGAACAACAGTATTTGAGCAAATGTAGTACTTTGCTTCTGCCTCTGAAAAACTGGGCATCTAGATGAGATTTAAGGACCCCTTTAAGGATTAAAGAAATAGTTACTTAAAACCAGACTTGAAATCATGAAGCCAACAGCTTGCCCTAGCAAGGATTTTCTTGAGATCTTCTGGCTTGTGAGTTCTATTTTACAGAGTCCCTAGGTCCAGCTGGTGCTGGGGGCTCTTTTCTTCCCCTGTATTTTACAGATGATTACTTCAACTATCCAGAGCAGGCTTTCTGGATAGCTTCCCTGTTCTCAAAGTCAGAGAACTCACAAATTCCACTCACATGTTCTGTTTTACAGCTACCTGCCCCTTTTCACTCCTGAACAATTCTTTGGAGCTTTCCCACTGCCTTGGTCACAAGAGACACTTGAGTTATCTTCTCCATTTCTCACAGGGACACTTCTTTAGCATTTCTCTTGCAACCTTTGGTATGTTGCTGGTTTTAGGCTTTGTGCTTTTTCTCTCTCATTTCACTCTTCTAAAAACACTGCAATAGAACCTTTCACATGTCAGATTTAGTATCCATTATAGTAGAGGCTTCATGCAGGATTTGTACTGTTCCTTCCACAGCAGTGCAGCACTGCTAGATAGTGAATCTGGTGAAATTCAGAGTGATATGTTTACATGGAGATATCCGACTATACACACTGCTAATTTTAAGAGGAAAGGGAACCCTGCTCGGGATAATTAGTTTTGCCATATTTATAGATGTGACCTCTTGCTGAAGGGTGTTTTTCCTGACTCTGAGTCAGCTGCTGACAGCCAGTATTACAAGAGTTCATTGTGAGCCTCATGGTCCATGTGTGCTTATGTATACACAGCACAGACAAGGCAAAGCCATGGGGAGATAACGAAGGCTGTGGTGCCAGACCCTGTAGCATTGCCCAGTAGTGAGGCATTTGACCAACCAACCTGGGCAAAATTTTAGCTCCCATCTAGGTTACAACAATCAGGAAAATCACTCATCTTTATATAACACCCACTCTTCAGATATTTGTAGACATTAATAAGGTCACCTCTCAGTTTTCTCTTCTCAGTCCCAGTTCCCTCAGTCTTTCTTCACAGGGAGATGCTCAAGTCCCTTAATCATTTGTGTAGCCTCCATTGGAATTCTTCCAGTAGGTCCCTGTCTCTCTTAAACTGGGGAGCCCAAAACTGGACACAGTATTCCACGTGTGCCTTGTCCTTTAGATGGTTCTACCAATCTGAATGAGTATCCAAGGCAGTCATCTCTCCCTTATTTACAGCTCTGGCAGCACAAGCTCCTAAGTCAGGAGGTTTGCCTGTAGCCCCACAGCCCACCAGTAAATGGGGCTACTGCCCTGTGTCCCTGCAGGCCCTTCTGAGACACAGAGGCAAACAGAGGACAGCAGCCAGGTTCTGCAGCCTTGCCACTGTGGATCTGTTGGCAGCTCAGCACTTCCAATCCATGGTAAAATGTGCAGCCTTCTCCAAAAGTTGAAGTGGACAATCAGAGCAAGGCAAGTGGTTCCTTGGTGCATTCACTGAAGAGGGTTTGTTAGAGGGATGTGAAGGAAATTCACATTTCACTGCAGGCATTGAGTGAGTGAATGTTGTAGTTGTCTTCTGCTCCTGGTGCCTGCTTCCCCTGGCTGCTTAATAAATACATGAGCATGGCCATTATCAGCCAGGTTCCCTTTCTTTCCCTGTATTAATGTGCCTGTATTTCATGTCACATTTTATTGTTGGGGAAAGCAGTGATACGAAGCCTTTTTTCCCTTTCCTTAAATAAGATTGATGATCACAGCTTAACAACATTCCAAGTAAAAGACATTTGATCAAAGGTGGCCAGAGCCTCCCCGGAGATGCTGAATAAGGATCTTCGTCCTGATAATTTTTCCTTTGCCATTTTCAGAACAGACATTCCTACTGCAAATGCCATGTTATTTAATGTGCACACACATATAGAAAGGTACCTCTGTAACTTCCATCCAGACCACCTTCTTCTTCCTCCCACAAAGGCTCAATGGCTGCATAGGATGCCCATACCACCATCAGCTCCATCTCAAGGTGGGGTCTCTCAACAGCACCTCATCCACGGAGGGGTCTGCTCTGCTGTGCAGGAGCACTGGTGATCTTTCTGCAGACTGCAAGCTGGAATTCCCTCTGGGCCACTGTGATGAATATTGCAGAAACCTCACCAGGCAGGGGAAAGCATCGTGCTTTTATGTGCAAGAGCTTGCCAGTTTGAATCACGTCTGCTGTGTTGCAGAAGGGAATACTGCTCTGGTTGCAGTGGGTTAGTGGAGTACTAGCAAGTCTCATTTGCAAGGGGTCCTGGGCTTCAGTCTCATCTCATCTGTCACCAAGAGAAGGAATCTACTCTGACAACTTCTGCAAATGCTGTTTTCACTTTTGGTTTTTTGTTTCCCAGCCATGTCCTTTGTTTCTGAAATGCTGTTTACATACCACAGGTTTATTTATTTTTTTGGTGCAAATCTATTAGCTTTAATTTCTTGCTCAACTACCTGATTTTTATCCCATTGCTTTACTGGCATCCTGTTGTTAATTCACATGATATATGATAATGCGATGTGATATCCCTCCCTAGTTAGCAAAATGTTAGTATAGCTGTTGGCAGCTTCTGGAAGATAATTAGCAAGTAGGAATTACTCCAAGATGTGCACACTAGTCTAAATAGGCATTTTCCAGCTGTCCACAAGTTCAAAAACTAGTAAGGACTTTTCAAGTCCTATCAGAAGATTAATTACTTGCTACTAGAAAAGAACATTTACAAAAATACATAGTGTGCAACCAGGGCTACTGTGTTTTGTTCCTTAAATCAGAAGTGGAGTTCTTTGTCATAAAGAATGGGATTTTTACAGTATTTGCTAGTTGTTTTAGTGAGGAGGGAAGCCTTTTCATTACAAGAGGATGTCAAGCTCAAACTCCAAATAGTAAGCAGCCTAAGAAAGTGCTTAAGGTTTTGCATCCATCAGTCCTGATGCCTCTGGGTCTAGTGCTGCCTAGTAGGGGTACAGCACCATACAGGCAGCTTTGTGCTGGCTGCCTGGGCCAGGATTCCCAGCTCCACATGTGTCCTGGCATAGCCCAGGACATCAGCATTTCCCATCTTTCTTGTGTGCAGGAGTTTCTGTCAAAGATGCTTTCTTTTGTGCTGCTGTTCCTTTGTTTTGCATGAAGAAACCCCTGTAAATCATATATAGCCACACAGCTGTGCTAAAAGCCTCTTTTCTGTCCACAAGCATCTCTTGTCACCCAGCTTTCTATTTCTCCTCTTCTGTAACTCCTCCAGAATCAGCCTTGGGGTGGGGCTGGATGTTTATTTGCTCCCTGCTGTAAGGTAGTTGGTCTCTGATGGTCCAGTGGAGAGAGAGGGCACTCAGAGGGGAGCTGTATGGCAGGTGCATTTGGACAGCTTGACAGCTTTATTTTAAGCTCAGGCTCTTCTTGCCACCTCCGTAGCCTCTTCTGCTCTCTGCCTTTTGCTTGACATCTCTTGTGCCTAATTCTCTAATCATCTGGATTATCTGCTTTTGGCACCACGTCCTCACCCACTCTCCAGCCTCTCACCAGTGATTACCTCTCCCCTCTCATCTCTTCTCCACTCTGCTAATTCTCCCTGTTGGCTTCTCTGAGTGCCTGCAAATTTCCCTCCTCTCACCTCCCATTGCAAAAGCATCACCCCACCTTCCAGTGGGGAAGCAGACAGTTTTGAGGAACCTTTCTGTGTTGCCTCCATTCCCACTGCTCTTTCAAGCTCCTTGGTAGTTGTTCCCCTCTCTGTTCTGGCCAATGTAACCTCCCTCTGATGCCTGCCTACTCTCTTCTGTTCCCTCCCAACATCCATATGTACTTCTGTAGGATACAATGGCTTTGTCTCTGGTTATGTTTCACTGAAAACATTGGAAAATCGCCACTTTTTCCCAAAATTTGTTCCCCTCTTCTTTCCTCTGCCCCTACATCACCCTGTAGGCAGCAGGGCCAGGACAGCACTCCTGCCCCCTTACTACAGACTGTTCACACTTGAAACCTCTCCAGCCACCCTTCCTTCACCTTCCTTTCTCCATAACCCTTCATCTGTAAGCCTCCAGCCTCTTCAGCCTCCTCCCTCTCTGAGGTAAGCCTGGTCCTTTCCATTCTTTTCTCCCAAACCCTTCCACTCATCCATAATAATGTCATTTTTAGCATCCTTGTGGATGTTGCTCCTGACTCTTCCCCATTCCTTCAGCTTTTCACCGTTGCCTCTGGATTAGTCCCATTTCAGAGACTTTTGCAAAGAAGAATGTATGTGTGTTTATGTTCTTCAGGTGAGAAATGCATAGATTAAATGCGTGGCTCCAAATAATACAGAGCCACCTAATTTGGACAGAATTAAAGGAGTGTTTCCTCCTTGATACACATCTGGGTAGTTCTGTGCGTAGGACTGGCCCAAGGACCCTTTTCACAGAGATTATGTAATTTTTTAATACTTAGAAAGCTTATTCCAGGCAACATGGGCTATTCCAGAAGCATGCAATGACAATAATAGATATTTTCTAAGAGATACTAATTAAACCTTGTGCATATGTGTGAACATGTATATAGATAACACACACATGTACTTGTATGCACTAATGTAGCTATGTCCCAGATATACACTTATCTGATCTTGACATGTGATAAATAGAAATTGAGCCTATTTCTACCAGACTTGATTTGTGCTAATGGCAAAATCTTCATTCAGGCTGGTAGTGGAAAATTCTTTCTCCCTTCTATGAAGGTGTTTACGGACACAGAACTTGGCCACATAGTGCTTGAGTTTGTCTAAAAAGGCTGGACTTGGCCCTGCCTTACAATAATTGCATTCTTCTGACAGTCCAAGGAACACAGTATCTTGATTTAGTTAGCAGATTTGTGACAAGAGTGTGTGTGTGTGGGGGGGTTAATTAATTATTTTCTATCACAGCCTGCAATATAGGTTAGGGTAGGCAGAAGTTGAGGGGGAAGAAGTAAGAAAAAAGGATGCTTGTTTTCACATTGTGGACTGTTCTCTTTTAGGAGACTAAACTCCCTGGCAAGCACTAGAGTTTGCCATCGAGTCTGGTCCCCCTTTTAGCACAGAAATTGCTGTAGGGGGTTGCAAGCTCTGGAAGTATTGATTGTTCCCTAGCACTCTATTTGCATTACATATTTCAGTTAATAATTGTAATGCTTTTAGATTACTTTCGTTTGAAATACAAATCAATGAGCTTTATAGATTCCCCACTTTACACATAAACGTGTCAGTGTCCAATGGAGCAAAAGTTTTCTTTTATCCCAGATTGTTTGTACTGTATAGTTATTAATCTGTAGTGTAATCTCCTTGTGTTCATGCTTTTATGGCTTGATCCCTCTTGTTGCAGGGGATCTTAAATCTCATTAAAGGGCATGGATTAAAGGCACTCATCACCTTGCCAACTCCTGTTGCATGTAGTCCTCCCAGTGCTTCTCACTCTATAGGTGCACCAGAGGCAGGACTGCCTGCCTTGTATCTTGTCATTTCCCTCCACAAAGCCTTGTTTTGCACCACAGTAGGTTTGTCAGGCTTCAGGTGCACAGGGTCACAGTTTTCTTGCTATGATGTTCTTTCAGCCTGTAGTTGGAAAACTCTCACCAAAGTGTAGGGTTCAGCTGAAGGGGGAAGTAAAAAAGGAAAATAAATCTTGAAATTGTCTCTTGATTTGCTGATGTTCAGCATTTTCTTGAGCTCTTCTGAAGCTCTGGTGCCCCCATGCTGTGGAGCAAAGACATGAGATGTCAGCTGGAGAGTGCATTTGGGAGCACAGGTGGCTAGCCAAGGAACATCAGAAAAGAAAGCCCAGGGCAGATGATGCCTTCTTCTTAATGCTACCTCAGAAATCTGGTTTCAGACAAACCAAGGGGACCTGCAGAGCTGTGCAGAGCTCATTCCATCCATACAAGGTGCAGCATGGTGGACTGCTCCACTGGGATTTTGCAGACCAGTGGTGGTCAGCCAGCACCAGAAAACTCACAGCTCCTGCTCTCCTCCTGCCCTATGTGGGCTCAAGGGGCAGGGTACACAGTGGTACTTTAAGTTTGTTTAAAGTGAGGAAATTATGCACAGAAGCTGTTAAAAGAATATAAGGTTGTCAAGTCAAGAAAGAAATGTTACAACATCTCCTGCTCAGCCTTCAATTGGATCCTGTCTGCATGCAAATTTGACAGTCTTTAATTGCATGTCTCTGAGATCTATGGAGAATATAGCTTCTCAATTCACATCAGAAAAAGCACACAGACTTTTTTCTTCTTAGGAAAAAAAAAGTGTTTGCTTATACATCAAGTGTCATTATCTCCTAAAGATTGTCCAGACTGTAGGTATGGGGAATATTTCATCAGCCAGACAAAGCTTCCATAGGGCACAGGTGCCTGAAATACAGCCCTGAGCAAACCTGCTGTGGTACTGAAAGTAGTGTGGCAGTGGTGATTGCCACTGTGAGGACAAGGTCCTCAATGAGATGTTTGGTGTTGCCCTCAGGTATGGTGCAGTACTGGAGTATCCATTCCCTTGTGAAAGGAGCTGGAAGGCAGAAGGTAGTAGTAGGTTGCACTCACCACACTGCTGAGGGTTGGAGAATAGCTTGGGACTTTATGTGTCCCAGAGCTATGGTCTGCAGAGAGTGAGGGGAATGTCCACTTTTGGTGGCCTCTTTCTCTACCAGGGTAGTACAGTACCTGGAAAACAAATGAGCAAATGGGGGCTTGTAAACTAACCATGCAGGGAGAGAGTGACATCAGGGAATACCCCACTGCATAAACCAGATTTATAGTGCTTACAACCAACTTATGTAAGTCTAAGCCATGAGAGTTGTACAAGAATCACACTGTTGGATTTTTTAATTAGCCAGGCTCTTAACATTATGGGAGAGGCATTGGAGAGAGTGGCACATGAGCAGGAATCCAAAAGTATTTCAGTAGGAGTGGTCTTCTTGCAAACAGCCTGGGTAATAAAGGTGTACCATTTGTTGCATTAAATGAAGAAAGAAGGGAAGCAGTTTGTCAAATTCTGTTACTTGTGGACAGTCTCAAATGATGTGAATCACGGAGCCTCAAATCCTGTATACTGACCTTGTGCAAGCAGAGTACACCACCTCCCAGGAGATGATAAATTTATGCATGCACTGTGCTCAGAACTGAAAAAAAGATGTTTTTCCAAAGTTAGAACCTGTTGTGTTGGCATAACATTACATTTAAAGTAAAAAGCGTTGAACGCACTGGGAATTGGTGAAGAATATTCTGCCAGCTGCTCGAAATTATGATTTTACATTTCCATCAATAACAAAAAAAAAAGTTACTCTAATGAGAAGTCATTTTGGTTAAATGAAGGAATAGAAGTCATGATAAAACATTAATTAGTTGAATATCAAAAAAGGGGAAATAGAAAAGGCAGCAAAAAAGAAAAGGCAGTGTTCCCTAGGTAGTTTTTGTGTTTGAAATAATGAAATGGGACGTGTCCATCCTGTGCAGTGCTGTTGAAAGAAGAGAAAGTTTGCTGCTTCTAGCAAAGGAGGATGTGAGACAGGCAGGAGCGGTTGAAATGGAACATTTTGACACCCTAGGAACTTCTACATCTAGGAATCTTAAAGGAGGGAGCTGAAGAGCTCTGTTAAGTGGCTGTTAATTTATCATAAATCTGGGGAAACAAGGGGAAATTCCAGAAGAATTGGACGGCCGCCAACTGTATTTCCGATATTTCCCAAAGATAAAAGGGATGTCCCGGGGACCCGAAGGCTGCTTCGGCTTGACGTCAGTCCAGGGTAAAATAGCAGAACAGCTATTTCAGGACCTGTCAAGAGAGAAGTGGGGAGGTTAAAGGCATGCCTAATTCCAGGAACACTTGAAGAGAGCTTGTCAAAGAAAACCGCTGGTTTTCTGGGCTCTGTTGGGATTGCAAGGCTGCGTGATAGAGGCGACTGTTGAAACTGCCTTTAGGAGGGCAGATGAGGTGGTCCTTTCTGCCTTTTGGGTTTGTGAGCTGTGTAAGGAATGCCCTGAGATTAAAACTCCCATGACAGAGTGTGCTAATTCAGACAGAAATAATCAAGCCACTCTGTTACCCTGGGATAAAGTGTGGCTTAGTTTTAGGGGTTGAGTGTTAATCTCCTATTTGATTTGATTTGATGGCTTTTGCAGCTGGAAGTGTGTTGAGTGTTCTGTAGGTGGGGGGGTGGGGAAAAGCAACCAAACAAACTCCAGAAAGCTGCATGAAAAGCTCAATAAATAGTGTAAGTATCCTCAAACAAAGATAAAATCTAAGTTCTTCTTAGAGCAGCTTTTGCAGCTTTAATCCCTCGTTCTTTACTATGGCAAAGAAGCTTTCATAAGCTCCTCTGGATCTTACAGGAGAAGGAAAGCTTGTCTTTGCCTCCTGCTGTCTGCAGTTCTCTAAGAAACTATAGGTGCAGATGCTAAGTTGCCTGTACTTGCCCTCAGAACCAGGACCCAAATGCATCAAAGCTTCTCTTGCTTTCTGAGCCCTTTCAGGGGCACTTGGTCAAAATGCCCACTCACTCGTGTCACATCCTCTCCTTAGCTGGGCTGTAGCCTGGTAGTTGTTGGCAGCAGAAGTGATTGCTTTCCGTGTCCCTTTCTCCGTAGGATAATTTATTGCCTAGAACAGGAAAGGCAGCTTAGTTCCAGAATAAGGGCCAGTCCATGGATAAAGGGACTTTAAATAGTAATCTAGGCGTGTGCCAGACTCTGAGGATGGTGGGAAGCCTTGCAGCTCTTGCTTAAGCCTTCAGATAACAAAATGGCAATTCTGAGATCCTTGCAGAATCAAAACTGTTCTCAGAATCCCTTGGCCTAATCCAGGTATCCCCTTGGCACTTGCTCTGAGAGTTTCTACATAGTCATGTCAGTGACCTTCTGATCATTTGATGGTTTGGAGAATGTGAAAATTGGTTTTTGCATATGCTGACAGGCCTTCCAAGGTTTAGACCTTTAAATCTGTGGATCCTAGTGCAGTAGTGTTTGCTTCTTTTCACAGTAAAAACCTGTGATTTAATCATAAGGAATCATTTTTCCTTCAGTACATACATTATTGAAGGAGAGCATTACTGTTGGTATCCATTTGGTTGTGGAAAATGCTGCACAAGCAGATAGCAGCCCAGTCTCCAAGGAGAAGGCAACACCTGCATTCTTTCCCAAGAGCAGAAGGTGTGAAGTTATATCCTCCAAAATTCTGTCCCGAATTTAACCCAGTGACCTACTGCATGCATTCCTGTTCTTCACACATTAATCAGAACAGACGTGTTCCAAAGGACATGCCAGTTTGTGTCCCAAGGAAGCATGAAGGATATTCTGAACACCTGCTAACTTGCAGCAAAGATGAAGAGCTTGCATTTTAGGAAAAAAAAAAAAAAAGCAGATTTTTCCCATAACAACTATGTAGTGTGACAGGAGAAAATTGGCTTTCGTCAGTTTTGCAACCTCTACAATTTGAGTAGACTAAGATGTTAGCAGTGGTTTTGGCCATACCCCTCCCATGCAGACAGAACTTCTGCCACCATTTCTGCAGATAGGCTGGAAAAGCAGTAATTAGTACAGCTTGAGAACTGAATAGAAAATTAACCAGGAGACATCATTTTGAGAGAGAACTTTCTCTGTTTTCCTCTGGAAAAAAATAAAAATAAAACCAATGCTTATTTGATAGCAATCAAAAATTTAAAGTACAGAGCTTCAGTGCTGAACTCTAGTGAATTAAAGGTTGGGCTTCCTCACTGGCATAATCTTTTACATTAAAAGGCTTCTAAAAGGAGCAGAACAGAGCCATTGTTCGTAATCTGAGGCTTCCAAACACTGGTGGTATTGAATCAGCATCAGCCTGGCCTCTGTTCTCAGAGTCATATTGGCAAAAGAGATTTCAAATAGACACATTCTTTACTATCCCAAAGTATTGTCATACTGGCAAGTGGCCTGGATACTTGACCAACCATTTATGCTTCAACAATTTCATCATTTCAGATGGCAAATTTTACCATATGCCCATAGAGTTACATGTAATTTATTTAAAGTTTTAGGAAAAGAAGGGAAGCTGTATCACTGTATCACTCTAAACAAAAGCCCCAAAGTACTCATTTAAAGCAGGGAAGGTAGGACCTAAATCTTCTGGGCCTTTGCCAGAATTTCCAGCCTCCATTTGTGTGGAGACCTTAAACCCTTTCAGAGAGCTCACCAAGCTGGAGGGCAAGATTTAAAAAAAAAATTATCTGTAGTTCATTTTTTCCCTCTCTGATTCTTTAATCTGGCAATCCCATTTACCCAAGAATAACACAAAAGGTTGTGTCTTTTTCCCCGAGGTCCTGAAGCCACTGACCACTTCAGAAAAAACATAATATGTGTATTGTTTTGCTTGATGGTTTCCTGTCACTGTTTCAGTGCTGGGCATTCCCCATTCTGTTTTGAATAAGCTATTTCGAGTAGCAGGCTTGGTTCCCTTCACCATAGGCAGCTACTGTAAAGAGCAGTGTGAAAGCCACGAGGAGAGAATTTCTAGGGGAAGAATTCTTCTGCATTTCTCACTTTGCATGTACATCTGTGTCAATTGAGTGGCTTCTGAGAAATAAGGAGAGAGGACCATTCTTCTGTTGTTTTCTGTTTTCCTACCTGGTCTGTGTCTTCCTCCACCCCCACCTACTGTGCCTCTTTCCTGGAGGCATCATGACATAGTTAAAGGACATTGAAAATGCATGTTAAACTAAGCCTGACTTGCTGAGTGTAGGATGATCAGTACAATAATAAGGTATTTTTTTCCTGAGTCAAAAAAACATGCATGTGTACACTTTACCTAGTAACCCTCTATGGACTGTATATGTCAAATGCATGTACTGTGTGTAAACATTATTTGCATGTTAAATTAAGTCCCTAAAGACTATGAGCTATCGTTGCCTTCTTTAGATGGTTTACTCTCTCAAAAAACAGTAACAACACAACCCTCTGAAGTCAAGAAATAGGTTTTTGTCTCTGTGAGAAACATTAATCTATTTGGACTCTTAAAGCAGCCTCTGCTGGGAATCTCTGCCTCTGTGGTACCAATCTCTGAACAACCCCAAGTACAATTTCTTTGGAGTAGACACCTAGGGTTTTAAGTAAACATTTGTCATGGAGATGGGATATCCTGACACTAATTCAAAACAAAACAAAAACCAACCCTCCAAACAACAGGCCCATTGCAGAAATGAAGCTGTGGTACGTTTCTGTCTGTGTGTGCAATCTGCCAAAGTACAGTAAATCTAAGTAACCAAAATGATACAGACAAAAGTTATATTCAGCAGTTCTGTTTAAAGGTCTGCAGGATCAGAGTCTCTTGGTTTTACTCCCTAGTGTCTATCAAGGTGTGTAGCAGGGGCTTGGTCCAGTACAACAAAGCCAGTAAGTGACTTTTGCAATGAGAATTTCTTCCTACATCAAAGCCTCAGTGCTGTGATGACATATGGGCTGTGCAAAAGCAGCCTTTCCATGGTCTGGAGGACACATCCCTCTTCCTGGCAGTTTAAGCTAAGAAATTAAGATGCAGTATTCTCATCTCTACTTTGAAAGCACGTGAAACTTGCTGTACAGAAACAGGGCTTTTGGCTGAGCTCTGCAGCCAACCCAGGGACTGATAACTTCTGCTTCTTGCCTGTGGTGTCCCCATCAGGGACCACTGTGTGGCTCTTGAAATGTATGCACTTGTTTAACAATTCAGATGGTTGCTCCCTGGGCTGTGAACACTGGATGTGCTGGAGCCTTCTCAGCAATGTGAATTCCTGCCTTTAGGAGTTGTTACTAGCTATCTGCAGGGCCCTGCTGCATATCCAACCAGACCTGCCTGCCTAAGAGGTCCCAGGGTTAAATCCCCTGGGTTTCTCTTGGCTATCTCCATTCCCAGTCCTTGTCAAGTAAAGCTCTTGCTTTGAGGCCATAGGGTCAGAAGCACGAGGCATCACTATCAGCACCAATGCACATCTGCAGCTGCTGGCTAAGAATGCTCTACAATGACTTTTCCACTTGTCCACATATCTTCTGCTTCTTGACAGCAGAAGTCACTTGAACAATGTGGAAAGCTCATTTCTGAAGAGGTTCTCACTAATGGCCCTGGCACCCACAGTATGTTTGGCAGGAGGCAAACCCGTGTAGCCTGGCAGCCCGCTCGTCTATTTTCAATTATCTGGGGTGCTCAGAGAAGAAGACATTAATATTGCTGAGGATGACATAGCAAATTACCACTGCTCCCTAACCTTTTTAAATTGCTAACACTGTTGTAATCTGTAATTACAGAAATCAGTGTGAGAATTGTGGCACGGTATAATTATCTTTCCTGATACTTTATTGCTGTATGAATTATTAATCAAAATCAGTCTTGTATAGTATTTGCAGCAACTAAGAGGAATAATGTATAATTAAATTTCGTTATTTCTATTTTTGTACTGGTGTTTTATGATGTTGTAATTGATAATTAATTGGTTAAAAATTCACACAGTTCTTGAGAATTTCATATGACTATGACTGCTCGGTATTCAGCATGTATTAATTGAATAATGGGCTCACTGAAGAGACCTTTGTATATAGTCTTCTGTCATTACAGTGAGCTCTCAAAAATGGTGAATTAATCATTAGGCCTTTCAATAGTGTCTTTTTAAAGGAAAGCAGTGACAATATAATAATATCCTTTGTTGTTATAGCTATAACTGAGAGATCGTAATAACCAATTATAAGGATGGTCATTTTAGGAGCTGTGAAGTGTCAATTATTGATAAATTTCTTTAAAAGGAAAGTGTTGATTACGCAGAACAAGTCTTTTCATAGAAAAAAATATTAAGAGATGGGGAAGGAAGCCTGGATTTTTTTTTTCCTCCCACTTGCCACTTAAAAACAGTGCATGTTTATACCTAAAAACTGTCAAGTCTGATGTGCTTTTGCTGCCATTTGTCAGAAGTACAAGTTCCTCTCAACTTCATCATTATTATATCATCATTCTCCCCATTTTTTTTCCCTAGTACTTTTGCTATAATTATTAGAGGGGGGGGAAGTTAATAGAAGAACAAAAGAGCATTTTTTCACCCTCTCTGCATCCTGTTGAACAGAAATACCATCAGATGTTTATGTGCAAATCTGCAGTGCTACCTCTGACCAAAGCCCTAGATGTGCTCAAGCTGACCATTTGGAGTTACTCCAAAGTGTCTTTTTTTTTTTTCACTTTTAGTAGAGCTGATTGGAAGAATGTGAACTAGAATTAAAAATAACCCCAGTTCAGTATTGATCCTCTCATAATACCATCAGGAGAAAGCCAGGAGTCACCTTGTATTGGAGGATATAATGTGAGCTCCAGCTTATGCTTCCAGGCAAAACCTGTGGCTCATTTTGCACCAGGTCAGGTACTGCAATTCCTAAATGAGAATTCACAGTGTTATCTGCTGCCTTCTGCACTGAAATGTGGCATTTCAGGCTCAACCTTTTCAGGCAAAGAAAAAAAAATTGTTGGGAGTCATCTGTGTGCTGTTGTAGATCTGATGTCCTGGTTATACCTGCTGAGATAGTAGCTTTTGTTTCAAGAGATGAGGTGATGCCTTCAGATTCCTTTTTTTTTCCCCCTTCTCATTCCTCAATGGTGTTTTGGGATGGAGGGGCTACAAAGAAGCTGCAGTCTGTGTGCTTTTTATGAGTTGAGCTTAACATCTGATGGCTTCTCATTTCCTAAACCCACTGCTTTGCCAAAACCAGTGAAGAGTGGGAGCTCCTGGTGTCAGTGACAGCCACCACATGTAGTGTTTGGACAGATGTTTTCTACTGCTTGTCCTCAACAGCTTGGTCCCATGCAACTTTAGTGCCTGTTCTAGAGAGGAGAGCACAGGTCAGCGTGCCCATTGCTGTCTCCTGCACAGGGGGTGAGGAGTCTGAGACATCTGTGGAGGTGATAGAATTGGGTTTTCATCTGTGTTGACAACCATCAAATGCTTTATATCCAAGGCAGTGGTTAGTAGGTCAAGAAAGAAGGATGCACAGGCACATTGTGCTGCCCAAGCAGTTTGTTGCTGCCCAGTGTGCTGGAGCATGTGAATATTCATCCTGTGTAAACTTGTACCCTGAGTAACGTGGCCCTGGATATTTTTATTAGAGGTGACTAATCCCTTTACAAATCCACTGAGTTCTTTGCCCAGTAACATGCAGCAGTGGTCAGATGAACATAAGGTTTATTGCAGCAACTGTGAGATGTCTCAGGATAAACAAAACAAGCATCTTCCTAAGAGTGCAGGGCACAATTTCAGTTTGCTTCTATGGTCAGGAATCACCTCTCTTCTTTTTAGAAATTCTGCATTTGTCTTGCTTTTTTAACTTGGATTCCTCTCCTGTTTGCAACACTAGAAACAATAAATAGCAATGCTGCTTTGACCTTCTTATTTTGTATCTTTTGTATGGTGTTTATTGAATTGATCATCATGTTCAGGCAGGCTTTTTCTCCTTCCTTGCCAATAATCTTTTTCATTTTTCTCCTGAGGATTTATTTAACCCTGTTGCAGCATCTCTAGTCGGATGCAGATGCTACACTACAGTGTACTACACCTGAAGTAACTAGAAATTAGACCTCATTAAAATATTTCTCTAAGTTCTGTCTCTAGGTGATGAGAGTCTGTCCCTCTCCAGTCTCTCTTTTTCAAATGAGACTCAAAATTGGAATTGAGATTCCAGGTCAATGACTTTCTGGTTTATTCTGGTGATGGTTGAACACTGCAACAGGTTGTCCACTGATGGTGTGGGGTCTTCACCTTTGAAGAGACTCAAAACACTGCTACACACAGACCTGAGCAGCCTTCCCTAGGTCACCCTACTTTGAGCAGGGAGGCTGACCAGATAATATCTAGAGCTCCTCTCCAGCCTCAACCATTCTATTTTATTTTTTTTTCCAATTGCCACTTGTATATAACACAGTGACTCAGATTTCAGTGTGTGACTTTGTTAGTGTCTTGTTCTTTTTTTATTTTGTTTGGGGTTGTTTTTTTTAATTCCCAACAATCCTTTTAGCTTTGATATTTGATCTAGTTTTTATCAATTTCAGTCTCCTTGTCATGGGATGTGGTTTTCTAGGTCACTGATCAATGTAGGATCATCAGATAATTCATACTGGAAAAGAACTGAGGAGGTTCCTAGCACAATTGCATGCTCAAAGCAGGTCAGCTCTGAGATCAGAGCAGGTTGCTCAGCACTATATCCAGTCTGATCTTAAATACCTCCAAGAATGGGGATGACACAGACCTCTCCAAGCAACCTGTTCCTCAGTTTTGCCTTATGTCCAGTCTAAACCTCTGTTGTTTTCAATTGCTGCCAGTGTCTGGCTCCCATCTTCTCAGTCACCTTGCTGTAGGAGTGTGAGGCTGCTGCTAGGATGCTGCTGTGCCCAGGCTGTCTCCCGTCCAAGTACTGCATGTGCCCAACCCTACTTTAGCTCCAGAGATCAGTGGAGCTCAGGTGTGTTCCATGGCATGACCATAGGTAGGTGCGAGTCAGGATGGCTGCTGGTTTGTCCATTTCTGGAGGAATTTCACAGTAAACCTGCTGCAAATTGCCCCTGATCCCTGCTCTGTTGAATACAGTTTAGCCTAAGTGATTTCCAGTCTGATGCGACTTCTCACCTTATGACAACTGAGCTTTTCTAGCAGCCTTTTGTCAAAGGATTTCTGAAAGTCAACACTAATTGCATGTACCAGTGTTCCTCACTGCTAATTTGACACACTTCAGGAATTCTAATAGAGCCCATCAGAGACATGACTTCCCCTTGTAGAAGCCATGCTGCTTTGTCACGATGATAATTGGCCTGTTTAAGTGCTCTGTAGCTCTGCCGTGATCAAGATTTACCTTTTCATGTAATTAATCTGGTTAAAATTCAGGACTTTCTGGTCTGTCTTGATAAGATTTTATCTCTTCTGATATTTCCCTTTAAAAACATGGACCACATTGCCTGCCTTCTAGTTGTGAGAAGGAGCTGATTTTCTATTTTCATGCTAGGTAATGTATTTTTGGTAGCAGCTCAGACAGTGCATTTATGAGATACTGGAGAATTTTGGGTGAGCACCAGCCAGAAGAGAGCCATGGCACAAACCAAAGTGATTCAGGTGTTCTGGGAATATTTTTTGGTCTCCTCCTCACATGCCTCCTCCATGAAGAAGGGCTTGGTGGGATCTCCTATTGGTCACTGTGGGAGGACTGTGTAAGCCACGTTTCAGTTTGCTTCGCTGCAGTTGCTGGTCTTTACAAGCAACTTTCTTTGGCAAGGTTTCAATGGTGCTTTTCTTGCCCACAGTAGTTCGTGCCAGTTTCTGGAAACTTTTGTTTCAAAGAGGCTTTTTCTGGCAGTATGGTGACCTATATGCAAACAAATGCACAGCATGTTCTTTTGAGCCAGAGAAAAGCTTGCTAAGACATTCTCTCTTCAGTTTGAAGAAATACCAAGTGTGTAGCAATGATTTCCATGAAGATGGTTCTGCAAACTCAGCATAATACTGAATTCAGCAAAAAATGATGTGGTTTGAATTAACACTGTATAAAAGACTTCCAGCTCTGCTTGCCTCAGAGTTCAGAGTTAATACCCAATCCCTGCTTTTCTCTTCTGAGGAGATTGGGGGGGGGAAAGAAAAAAAAAAAATTGAATTCTGCTTATTTTCTTGGTACTGCATGCCAAAGCCCTCCGGTGATCTTTTATCTTTGCACTCTAAGTCCTTTCCCTGAGAAAAGGAACAATAAACTTCCCAGTGCAGTTTCACCATCCTGCTCCTGTCCTGCAGGATAAAGCCCTTTTGGAGAGGAAACACCTCATGCCTGGGGGGGTCATTCGGGCGACGGCCGAGCGTGGAAAAGGGAAGACCATCAATCACTTGCCTCGGAACCTTAAAAGCTAATAGATAGGTGGTCCTGAGCTGCAGCCCAGCCCGCTTCCCTGTGCGCAAGGCAGGGCATGGGGTGCTTCCTGGAGGGGCCAGGGGCACGGCCAAGGGAAGTCTGTGTGGGGCTGAGATTGCAGCCTCTGGCCAGGGCATCCATCCAGGCTCCCAGCGGCTGTGGGAAGGGGCACAGCGTGGATCCGCTCTCAGGAAGCCCCTGACAGCAGGGAATCACGACAGCAGCCTTGGGGAAGCAGGGTGATCTGAGCAGCTGGGTGGAGGTTCTTCCCTGGAGCGTGGCTAGGGATGGGGGGCAGCAAATGATGATATTTGCATCCCCAGAGTCTCAGACTTTCAGCACTTTCTCAGCATGGAAGGCAGGCACACTGGCCCGTGGGGAAATACACCGTGGTACTTTCAGCATCTCACAGGGTATGCAATGAATTGGGTGGTTTTGGTTTTCTATTTTCAAAGCCTTTTTTTAAAAAAAAAACAACAAAAAAACACTTGATGTGAGCTGTAGTTAAAAAGTGGGAAATTACTAATTAGTAACCAAATAATTCAGGGTTTGATTCACACAAATGGCACTATTACTGTAAAAAAGGATTGCAATTTCAGGCAAACAGTGGGTTTTGGTTGGGTTTTTTTGTTGTTTTTTTTTAAAAAAAGGCTTTGAAAATAGAATTGATGTTCTGTTCATTACCTGCCAGGTTTCAGGTTTCTTGTACTTTTTTTCATCATCTGAGACATTACAGGCATAAGACATGCCTGGGAAAAAAAAAAGGAAAAAGTACCCAAAACCTAATGCTTTCCCCTTTGCATTGTCATTTGCAACTCTTAAGTTTTCACACTAGATTGTTCTTGTAAACTCTTGCATTTCATAGCATGCAAGAGTGACCACTTAGAACATCACTGCAACACTATCGTTAGCATCAGAGTTCAGTTGCACAGAAAGCTCTGAGTGGGATGAGCTAAGTATCATTTTCCCTTTTACCTTACCCGAGTGCTAATAAAATGATTGCTGTAAATTCTTCTCATTAGTCTCAATTTATGAGGAGGGGAGAAAAAAAAAAAGATAAAAGATAAAAAAAAAAAGTAATTTTTCTTCTAGTTAAGAAATTCAACCAGCAGCATAAAAAAACTCCCAAGTGTCTCCTTCCCATACCTGTATGCAAATAGTTGGGTATCTTCTTTCTAGATACAAAGTCGGGGAGGGTGCGTTGGTTGGTTAGGTTTTTTCTGTTCGTGTAGACATTTCAGCTGGGTACTCAGAAGTGTAGCATGAGTCAGCAGTAAATATTGAAAATACCAGTAAAAGAGAAGCCAAAAGCATCCCATCAAGACTTACAGTAATATTAGAGTTTTGTAATGTTGGCAAAAATAAATATATAGAAAAAAGTTGTGATAGCCACTGGCTTAAAAATACTCCTATAAAGGTGCGGAGATGCAGTTATAATTTAGAAGTCTGGTAAATACTTAGAAGTAACAAGCAGGTCCTCTTAAGTCCATTCTTGCCAAGATTATTAATATCTTTTAAATGACACTGTAGGAAGATGGTATCTTAATTTGAATTCATGGCAAGAGAAATAGTCTGAAGTCATACCATGTCTACTCATGTACCTGTATATTGTAGTAGCAAATTAAAATGCTGCAAAAATCCACATGAAAAAGTAGCAAAGGAGGAGTTTTACTTAATTATACTAAATATTATTCAGAATTACTGCTCTTTGTTGCCCTTGCATCTGAATCTTACCTCTCAGAAGGCAGTTTGCAATATGGAAAAATAATTATTGTAAATACTTGGAAGTTTTTGCAGCTGCACAACTTTCAGCAGCAGATAGAGTAATACATAGAAATAATCCTTTTTCCCATGTAAGCCCTGAAAGCAGCGTGCTCAGTTTGTTTTGGGGTACAGAGCACAGCCCAGGCCTTTACACTTTCCTCCTCAGAGAAATTGAAAGGGGAAAACAATGCTCAGAGGATTCAGTCTGATGCTGGGCATAAAGTTTGGGTAAAAGGATTACTTCAGTGTGTTCAAGCATGAAGGGGGTTTATGCAGTGTTGGGAGAAGCTGATCCCCACTGCCATCACCATCACAAATCCAATCCCCATGTACAGAGGCATTCCCAGTTCTACATCTGCCAGGAATTGCAGAACATCAGGCAGAGAGCTTCCTAGCTCAGTAATGGATGTCCTGCATCCCTCCAGCCTCTACACTGCTGTTGGGAAGGGGAGACTACAGCACCCATCTGCTGCCACGTTAGGGATTGGAAGGGAGCTAGAAGATCATCTAGTCCAACCCCCCTGCCAGAGCAGGGGCACCTAGACCAAGTCACCCAGGAACAGATCCAGGGGGGTCTGGAATGTCTCCAGAGCAGGAGACTCCACAACCTCCCTGGGCAGCCCCTGCCAGGCTCTGCCACCCTCACTGGGAACAAGTTTTTCCTTGTGTTTCCCCTCAACCTCTTGTGCTCCAACTGACTCCCATTGCCTCTTGTCCTGTCACTGGATGACACTGAGCAGAGTCTGGCTCCATCCTCCCTACACTGCCCTGAACATATTGACAGACACTGCTGAGCTCCCCCCTCAGTCTCCTCTTCTCCAGGCTAAAGAGCCCCAGCTCTCTCAGCCTCTCCTCAGCAGGGAGATCTCCACTCCCTTCAGCATCTTGGTGGCCCTGCACTGGACTCTCTCCAGTAAATCTCTGTCTTTTCTGAATTGAGGTGCCCAGCACTGGACACAGTACTTGAGGTGGGGCCTCACCAGCACAGAGTAGAGGGGGAGGACAACCTCCCTTGACCTGTCCTCACCACCTTGTTTTCTTCTTCCCTTCTCCCCTGCAGGGTGTGAACGGCATGTCTGTGGATGAGAAGACTGACTCCCCCATGTATGTGTATGAGTCAACGGTGCACTGTACCAATATTCTCCTCTGCTTAAATGACCAGCGGAAGCAGGACATTCTCTGTGACGTGACGCTGATTGTGGAGGGGAAGGAGTTCCGCGCCCACCGGGCTGTGCTGGCTGCCTGCAGCGAGTACTTCTTGCAGGCCTTGGTAGGACAGACGGAAAATGACCTGGTGGTCAGCCTGCCAGAAGAGGTACAGTATGTCACCCTGCCCCCCACCATAAACACAAACCCCGTCTCCATGCAGTGAGGAAGAGCTTTGCAGTCTGCTAAGGTGGCGAAGGGGAGTTGGTTGCCAGTGGTGGTGCCTGCCCCGACAGGGCTCTGGGTGTGGTGTTTGTGGATGGGTGGGTTGTGAGTTGCTGAAGGATGGACATATTCACACCAGCTTTCCTCACCAGCAGTAAATCCTAATGGTTACAGTGGTAAAGCTTGAAAGTTCTTCATCTCACCTTTTCACTGCCGCCGAGTTTGTGAAGCTACGCTGTTTGTTTGTGCCTGAACAATCAGTGTAGCTTCATTCAAGGTGTTATCAGGATCCTGATATTCTACTGCTCTTCCAGATGGGAAATTTGGAAGGGGTGATGTGGCTGCCAGACAGCAGGTTATTGTTGAAAGTCATTTGAGCAGTCATGTTGTCAGGAGTCTCACTGCTGTCCATCCCTCTCTGGCAGCTCATATTCTCATCCTGCTCTTTCCCCTCTCCTGCACCTCATTCAGCCTTACTTCCTCTCACCTCCCAAATTTGGGATTTAACTGTTTTGGGCCATGTGTTTTCCACTGAGAAACCATGAACTCAGTCTGTCAAAAAGTAGTGTTACTTCTCATGAGGCATGGCTCTCACAGCAGGAAGCCCAGGGATGTAGAAAATACATACCTCACTGGAAAGTTTATTTTACCACAAAATCTCACTGGCTGGCTTCCACCCCCACTGTAATTTCCTCACAGCCGTGACAGTGCAGCAACTCTAGGGCACACTGGTGGCTTTGCTGCCCACAGAGGGAGACAGACATGTGCCTGTTGGCCAGGGGCTGCTGTCACCTCCTGCCTCAGCACTGCCTGCCCAGGGTCTCTGGCTGGGACACAGCACAAGAAGGGTGGCAGTGGGTAGTGTAACCACAGGAAGGCTCAGTGGGAAGGTACTGGCAATACAGAGGGGGTTTTCACCATCATTTGCTTAATGCCCATGATGAAGCATGGTGTATTTTCAAATTATGACAGGTCCCTGAGTCCCATTTCCCCACCCCCCCTGATTTAGCTCTCCAGAGACTTCAGCATCATCATAATGTGGTCACAGCACAAGTTGGAGAATGTTAGAAGAAGTAGGTCACTGTTTTGAGTTCATGGGTCTCAGCACTGGATACTACTCATGAAGAAATTTCAACCTAGACATTTTGCATAGGAGGTTACAGATATCAGAGAGGATGCACTAAGATGTGCACTGTGATTCTTCAGTGTCCCCAATAATTTCCAGTGGAAGAATCAAGTCAGTCGGTGTCACACAGCTGTCACACCACAGAGGAAGGGCAAAAAGGTGACAAAACATGACCAGGGTTTACAGGTATGAAGAGGCAGGAGGGTGTCACCACTCATCTACAAAGCCTTGGTGAGACCTCCATGTGTGATTCAGGTCCTGTTAGATAAAGACAGATAATTGTAACTCAAATTGGCATATATCAGGCTGAGATGTTCAGAAAATGGAGCCTGGTCTAAAGGAGGAGAAGCCAAGGCTGTGGCAGGGTCATACTGCTAGTGTGGCAACCATGACATGCTACAGCTTTGTGTAAGCAGAGAAGAAAACTGCTGAGAGGAGGAGTTTCTCTTCACTATTAAAGACAGTGTTGACACAAGCATTGCTTGATTTCAACTGGTTTTTTTTGTAAAAGCAGATTGGAAATTAGGAGATTTCTAATCACAGCAGTGGTGAGATGCAGGTCAGTGGGAGGAGCTGGGTGGTGGAGGAATCATGATACAGCTGCACATGGTGACCCAGTCTATGTTCACATGACACTAAAGTTTTGACACACAAAGGTTTGTCTTTCTATGTGTTTTATATGAGACACTATATAAAAAAATTCCCCCAGTCCAACCATAACTGATTTCTATTTACGTGAATCCTCTTTGGCTTGATGAAGTATTGGAGTTTCACATTTTAGACTACATCTTAGTGAAACATAAAAAACTTTTAATGACTTAGGGTTGCACCAGGGTTTCTGTTACAGCTCCAGTGAAGTCCATGGATTTGCAGATGCAGTGAATCTAGTTCTTAAGGTTTTGCCTCTGAAATGCTCACACCTCACCTACAACCACCACTGTTATTTTGCCATGTGTTCTTCTATTAGTCACAGAGCACCAGGGCTTTAACTTTCTCATCCTGGGAAAGAACTCTCTTAACATATTAAAAAAGAACCTACAGTTACTAATGTGTACTTGTGAGGATATTTTCTACATGTGAATTAATTGCTGTTAACTGCATTGAGTTGGACTTGCTCAGTGACCATTTCATTTGAATAGCTGTATTTGAGGTGGTTGGTTAATTAATTCCCTCACAAATGCTGGTCATTTGGGGTAAAGAGAACTGCTTGATGCACTTGGTTATTTCTCAGAGAGATGGGAAAACACAATCCTAGTTATATGGCACTAAATGAAGTTAGCAGGGTCTTTTTTAGTGCACAAGCTAATGGCTGTTCCCAAGGCTATTCTTTTTAGTCCATAGTCTGCAGAGATCTGGCAGTCTATGATTTCTAAAGGTATCTGTGAAAACTGACTTGATCCATCATGTAGGGTTATTTCTCCATGGGAAAATTTTCAAACTAAAGTTGAAAATTAATGTCCCAAGCCAATATGTTTTTCAGGCTTAAGAGACAGTTTCTGTTGGCTTATATTTGTTATATAAAACCAGAGATTGAAAATAATTTTAAAATATAGTCTTCACAGGTCAAAACTTTTCTAAAGATGACAATCACTAGTAATTAAACAAAGCTATTTTTTAAGTCATCCATACAAACACTGCATTTTAAACTCTGATGTAGTTTTAAAATGCTAAAGTGGAGAAGGGACATTATTATTATTATTATTATTATTTCTCAAAGGTTTGATGTTAGAGCTGGATAAAGCTTTATATATAAATCTTTCACAGTTGTGTAATGCTGGTGTGAGGGATCTTAACATTAAGATGAAATAACTTATTTTTTATTATTTAAAGCAGTAAACCTACCTCTGAAGTCTAAATTGCAGACTTTTATTTTTCACTTTATAGCATGTTGGGGTCTTTATGTTAATCTGGCATCCAGACATTGTTAACTGTTGTCTAGCTAAACAATGAACAGATGTTTTTTACATTATTTCTTGTTTATATCCAATTACAAGTGAGAGCAGCCTTTATGATACACCAGTCATTTCAGCAGGGAGACATTGCATACACACAGAACTAGGACTAGTAAAATTTACAGGGTTTTAAGCCACTGCAAAACTTTGTGTCAAACATTTCAGGTCAGTTCAAGCGTGACTTAATGTGCCTTCATTTAAACCTTTCCCTAATCAACTTAAACTGTCAGTATGGAGCTAATTCTGTGCTGATTGAAGAGTTTCCATAAATCCTTTTGTGCTAGCCTCGATATCTGATTTTGTACTACATCTTTTGTTAAAGCAACGTATTTTAGTGTGTAGATAAGCACTTGGAAATGCAGCCACATAAAAAGGACTGTCAGCCCTCAGAGCAGAGTTAGAGGAATGAAGTGTGTCAGCTGCCTACAGCTAATAATAAAAAAGGACTCCATTAGATCTTCACTTCTGCTCTTTTCTCTTCATTAGTGGTTTTTGGTAAACAACTAGATCCTTGTCTGGTTTTTCACCCAGGGTATTTTTTCAGCAATTCTGCAGTTTTCCTCTAGCAGCTGCTGTTAAATGCAACCCAAGATTAATATTTTCCAAGAACTGGCTTTAAAGCTGTAAAGTTCATCATTCACTCCATACCCCTAACTGTTGTTTTGTTTTATTTAATCATGAAAACTGGTCTTCCTTCCTTTAACAAGGCACTTAATTAAGCTTTTAATTCATGATAAGAAGTTAAATGGCACTTACGAGGCTTTTTTAATGGTTTCCACTTCCCATCCAGATTACAAAAAAAGGTGTGATAGAGAGAGACACGGCTGTCAGCCAGGGGTATTGTAGGTCATGCCAATATTAGCTGGCAGCAGGCCATTATCCAATTAACATTGCTTCATCTCTGCAAGTAATAGCTCTCGAGTAGATGATTGAGTCATTCATGCTGTAGTGGTACTCTACTTGAGAAGGAGCCAGTGCTTTGTCAAATAGGCTTTTTATTCTCTATTATTACCTGCCTGGCTTTGCTAAGAGGAGTGCACCCTCGTGTCTTTATGGGCAAGCTGAAAGCTGGGCACTGGACAGGGGATCAACATCTGTGCAAACACCTCATTAATTTGGTTTGCTCAGAACTGAGGTTGCAGTTAAACAGGGAATGGACAGAAACAGCAGCAACAAATACAACCCCTCAGTTGTATTAGGCTCCTACATCTTAGAAATGAGATTTCTGACCTTACTTGTGGGATTTTTTGACTTTGGAGTGTACATTTGGAAAAAAACTTCACCTGTCATTTCATCCATGAAAGCACCAAATGCCCTTCTCTGGTGAAGTGAAAAATGAGGCCTTCTGAAGCAGCATATCAAGCTTTCTCTAGCACTGATCTGATACAGTCCTTTCTGTTACAGAACCAACCTTTTTACCTGTAACCCTCAAATTTATTGAATCTGTTTCAGAGAGTGGTTACTGGTGGCTTTTGTTGTAGTGCAATGAACTATGTGCTGGAAATGTTGCATTCCCAAAGGATTAAGCAGAGTTGTCTGTTACTTAGAAATCTTCGAGGGGCAAAGGGAGGCAGCATCACTTTTTGGAAGGGGATGTGCAATGGGCTTGAGGTGCTTTATTGTTTATCTGCACAGCTCATTCCTTTGCTGTTAAGAGAATGATGTTCAAAATAGAAGTAGTACACACCACAGGCAGAATTTCTCCATATTACTGCTTTACTGCTGCCTGACTGCTGTGAAACCTTCCGTTTCCCCACAAGGTCTACCCTCTGAAATCTGTCATCTGCTTCTTCAGCTGACAAGGGTTAACTCCCTCACCCTGTTAATCTTTGTAAGAAGAAAGGCAGGACAGGACCTCAATTCGAATTCAAGGCTGGCAAAAGCTGAGTATGTTGGAAAGCAAAGGCATGTGGCACCCTGGGTGGGACTGAGCCAGGGATCTAACATGAGTGTGGCTCGTAGCTGACAAGGAGGAGAAATACTGGCAGCTGCTAACCATCCATGCCAACCCGCCAGCCTGAGGGAAAAATGCTGGGAATTAGCCAACGAAGGATGATTGTGATGAGGAGAAAATCAAAGGCAGGATGCAGGAGGTCAACTATTACATACCCTGCTGGCTAAAGGCAATTACTAGTCCTTTTTATCTCTCTAGAAGTAAACGATACTCTCTTTGACTCTTTCCTTTCTGTGTGCTGTGAATATAGTATCTTTAAGGAATGCAGGGACTGAACTGGGAGTGCTTGGAACAGGAGCCTGGAGTGGAAAAGGTGGTAGAGGAGCAAGAGGGCAAGAAGAAAACATCTGCTTGGAAGTTTCACATCTGGAGGGATGTGAAAACAACGAATGGCCCTTTTTCTTTGGCACCTCAGAGATGTGTTAGGAGATGCTAAGCTTATTTCTGAGAGAATAGTAAGCATTAATATGCTCTTCTCTTTACATGATTGCATTGGCCTTTGATGAGTTCCTCACAGACTGTAGCACTGGCAAGAATTACTCTGCTTTGGCTCAGGAGGCAGCAGTGACCTGAAAGCTGCTACCACCAACCCCTTCATCTGCAAACCTTTTGTAGTGATAAGACATTTTATCTGCCAGTCTTCTCATAAATTCAGGTTTCAGACTCATTTGTGCTTCAACCTTACCTGAACAATATCACTTCAATGAGTCCCTATGAATGAAAATTGGGTCTTTGGTTTCTCATCCTAGGGAATGTGTTATTTTCTTGTGCTGATTCATAGTGCTGACACTGACTGCCTAGAAGGGTGACTGGAGCCTGCAAATCTGTAGTGAGAGTGAAACCATACAGTACCAATCAGGTATTCTTCGAGGTCTTACTTGACATGCTAATAGTTAGGAGAAACCATGAGACAGAAATAGATGTTGTTTTATGCATGTTGCTTACCTAGCAAAGTGCAAGGTACAAACAATGCATTTTGAGGTGAGCAACAAAACAGAAATGAGATTATCAAGATGTGATATGAAATTCCATCCATGTCTTGCTGCAGAGGCTTCTGGCACTGCCTGATTTTTCATGCCTCGAGTATGTTGAAGAAACCAACTACATACTTTTCATATTGTGTGGTGTAACTTCCATTATTTTCTGATGAGAGCTGGCTTGCTATTGATAATTGCTCCTCTAATCTTTTCCAGTGGAGAAAAAGAGGAATGGGGTTTTTTTTCCAGTATCTGAAGGGGACTATGAGAAAGCTGTGGAGGGACTTTTTACAAGGACTTGTAATAATAGGACAAGGAGTAACAGGTTCAAACTGGAAGAGAGTAGATTTAGATTAGAAATTAGGAAGAAGTTCTTCATTCCAAGGGTGGTGAGACACTGGAACAGGTTGCCCAGGGAAGTTGTGGATACCTCATCACTGTTCAAATCCTGGTCAGATGGGGCTTGAGCAATGTGGTCTAGTTGGAGGTGTCCCTGCTTGTGGCAGGGGGGTTGGAACTAAATGATTGGGCCTTTTCAATTGATGGTGACCCTTTCCAACCCAAACCATTCTATGATTCTGCATATCTGTTGTGTTGTGGTGAGAGCTAGGCTTAAAAAAATCAAAACAAAAGCCATGCATATGTGCATGTTAAGGGGATAAAATCTTGCAGTAACTCCTTTCCCTCCCTTTGGCAGTATCTGTACTATTTATTTATTTGAGTAAGCATATAAAAACATACTGTTGAAGGGAATATGGAGAAGAATGTGCAGAATGAAATGCACCACCATGATAAGTGGACTCAATTTCATTGCCTTTGTTAGATTCCTGCCTGCCACTGATGCTAAAT
>VYZU01028698.1:17359-40822 GCA_013401355.1 Ceyx cyanopectus
AACTCTGCAGAGCAGGAGACTCCACAACCTCTCTGGGGAGCCCCTGCCAGGCTCTGCCACCCTCCCAGTGCAGAAGTTCCTCCTCATGCTGAGCTGGCACCTCCTGTGCTCCAGCTCCAGCCATTGCCCTTGTGTTGTCCCAGGGCACAGTGAGCAGAGGCTGCCCCTCCTCCTGACACTCCCCCCCAGCTCTGCAGCAACATGGATTCCATCCCCTCTCAGTCTGCTCTGCTCCACACTCCAGAGCCCCAGGGCTCTCAGCCTTTCCTCAGCAGGGGGTGTCCCAGCCCCTTCGGCATCCTCTCATCCACCGTAGCAGATCTCAGTCCCTCTGGAACTGGGGAGCCCAGAACTAGGCACAACATCCCAGGTGAGCATCCTAGGTGAAGATCCCAGGCCTTTACTGGGGAGAAGCCAAGGGATCAGTCATTATTTCATTAACAGTTTCTAGAGCAGTGCAAATTCTCTTCTCAACAGAGCAGGGGACAGGCCACATGACTGATATTCAGCATAGTGCTGCTCATGTGCCATGTTTACACCACCAGGGATGCTTTTTACTTTCTGAAACGATGTGAGGCAAAGTTGAGGACGAGATGTGGGACCTCCCTTTCCTCCAGCCTGATTTGCCTGTCACCCGTATTCTAAATTTAAGACAGGGGTTTATGGAATGCAGGAGAAAGACTCAAGATGAGAATGGTTTATGTATTGGTTTTTTGTTGGTTTTTTTTTGAGGATAGAGTTAGGATATATTTCAGTTTTGTCCCAAATGAAGCAACTACTAGTTCAGGATTTTATGAGGAGACATTTTCTTCTGTTTTAAATCACACTTGCTTTATGCCAACATCTAAATTTTTGTATTGTATGAGTAGGATGCTGAGAAGAAAATCTTTCAGCATTATTAGTACCATAAGCCATAATACTTTGTAGCACATCTGCATGAAAACTACATTCATTGTTGTATTACAGTGTTGAGAGCCAGGTATTAGTTATCATCATGTCTGTTCCTTATGGCCCTACAATGAAGCAGGGAAAATTAATTGTATTTATTGCTTTAACCAGTGTTTCCAACATTGTTTGCTTTTCATTTGCATAATAGGATACTCAGGCTAAAGCCAGCAGAAGTACAGTGACA
Organism: Ceyx cyanopectus; assembly: GCA_013401355.1. NCBI lineage: Eukaryota > Metazoa > Chordata > Aves > Coraciiformes > Alcedinidae > Ceyx > Ceyx cyanopectus. Next base: position 18,492 of record VYZU01028698.1, read on the forward strand.
TAAGCCAATCACTCCTTACGCTCCTTTTCTGATTGAATTAATGAGAGAAGGAGATCATCTCAGAAAAGTAAGAATCCCCTCTTCACCATTCCTGGTGATCTCTTCGCTGCTGTACAGAGCATGCATCATACCCATGGAATTCTGAATCCTTCAGAACTCTGCAGGGTTATTGAGACACTGCTTCAGGGATGCTGCAGTGGTCCTGTTTGGTATGTCATATCCTCAGTGGTCACCAAATGTGCTTTTTTTTTACCAGGATACACCCACATGCTTGCTGTGCTGACTGGTTTGTGCTCAGACACACATCACAGAGCTGTGTTGGCTGCATGACCAAGAGCAGATTATTACATCTTCAGGGCCACAGAAAGAGGCCTCACAGTGCAGAAAGGTTTACAGATTTCTTTCCCTGACCCTGCAAAATTTTCCTTTGGTCCTTTGTGTCCTAGAAGCAAATTGAAACTATATTTGAGAATTTTTATGCTAACATTGATTAAACTGGAAGAAAATGAACCATGTATACCATGGAAGGGATGATCATTCTGTAGCACTGCTGATTTAAAAAATAGTGTACGTACAGTGAAAGTATTATGGGAAACTTGAGTAGTTTATGGTTAAGTCTGATTGTATAGACTTTGCTTAAAGATTTCATGGATCTTCTGTGTACACATATTCTCAAATATTTTCCTATTAGCCTAAATAGTAATCTTGTTGCCACTTAATGCTGAAAACTGCCAGTTTTACTTAAACTGGAAGATACTAGTAAAGTTAAATGGCACATAGAAAGTGGTGCTTAAGGGCTTTCTGATTTAGAATTCTATTTCTGCAGCAGTTATTCAACTAATAGTACATTGACACCAAATTAAGTACCTGCATTCCTTTAAGCAAACCCTCTTTCTTGTAGTGGTGAGAGCACTCAGGATACTCTAATCTTGACACATCATCTTGAGAAAGTTGTCGTAGAAGTTAAAATGTGAAAATATCAACCTAAAAAGAGTCAAAAGTGTAATTTAATACACTTGGAAAAGAAGGAAGAGCTTGAATTCATCTGGCATTAGATTAAGATTCATATACTGAAAACTGTTACTGTTTATTACATGCACATAGAAGACTGTAAAAGTTTAAAGTAATTTCAATCTGTTAAGCACTTTATTTTTTGCATTCTTCTTAGAACACCAAAATAATTGTAAACATTTTTGGTTTTGAATTTTAATTGATGCAGTTAAATGGTGAACACTGCAAGAAAAAGTCTATGTGAAAATAATCTCACTTATTTAAAATGAATTATAAAATTTCTGTGGTCTAAACTTTGTAAAATCATCCTTTAGAAAATCTAAGTATTGGACCAGTCTGGAATGAACCAGACTTGAAGACTCACACAAAGGGTAACAAAGGAAATATTCTCAATGCAGAAGAAGAAGATGAAATTATGCTGCCTAGGGTTACTTTTTGGATTATAAAGTGCTAAGACCTTGTACTTGCAGTACATATGATGGCACAGTGCATTATAAGGAACATTAGGAGAGTGTTGCAAGTATTTGGCCATCCTTATTTTTCCAAAGTGTCCAAAAATATATATATTTTTTTTAACAAAATATTAATGTAAACTATACCTCCTTATGCAAGTGTTACTGATAGAAATTGTTACATTTTCTTTTAATAAACAAAAGGGACAAAATGTTTTATTCGTATTTTTCAAATAAAATATGCTCTTTACTATGGTGATGGGTTAGTGTATTCCTCATCACAGCTACAACGGGTTATTTTTTCTTCATTCCTGTATTTTATGGTCACCAAAAAAATGTAATAGTCTGAAGTCACTCTGTCTTTAAGAATCAGATGTGCTACAGCAGTATGAACGCGGTCAGTGTCAGCAATGGCACAGTAACTTTAACTGGATGTTAATGCCTGGTAAAGTCACTCAGCTGTGTCACTGTTTCAGAGGCTGTCTCACCTGATTATTGCTACAGATGGGGAGGGAGAAAGAGAGAGACACCGAGAGATCCTTTGCAACAGACTGCAGGATAACTGCTAAATGGTTCATTACTTCTGCTTGTGGTAACTATTCCACTCCAGCCATCGCTGTCCTGAAACTGAAATGCAGCATTATAGGATGAATACATTATCCACATGAGTGAACGAGGGAATTGCACAGCTATGAATCCAGATTGGTGGTAACAACAGGGGTTATTATTAAGATTACACAGAATAGAAGAGAAAAAACAGGCTGGGACGTTCACAGTGCTCAAGCTCAGGCACAAGGCACACGCATTGCAGGTGCAAAGGAATTCCACATTCTTTCTCAAAGGAATTAACAGCATTTACTAACAAATTACAGCTTAGAAAATATTGGCACCTTTGCTCACAAGGAAGTTTTTGCTTATGAGACCTCTCCCAGACAGATATAAAATTCAAAAATAAAGCTAAGGTTGACAGAAAATGAAAACACAATATTGCTGTAGTACCCTACTTGCCCTACTTTACTACCCGCAGGCCAATTTAGATTGTGTACCACCACACTGTGCAGTTGCCACATGTACCTCATCACAGGTCCAGGAAAAAAATTGTGGTAAGATGGTTTTGTAAACAAATATAATCAGCCTGAATCTGAATGCAAGTGTTTCTGTGTTTGTTTGGTTTTTTTTAGTCCATTTCAGGTGTTTAAACTTCCTAAAGAATATTTTTATAAAGATTTTAGATCATCTTTCATACTCATTAATTGAAGATGCATTGAAATGTTGTTGGTTGTTTGGTTTTTTTTGTCTTAGCAAAGTTTACTATCCTCTTCTGTTATCCTTAAATGAAATTTTAAGTTGCTTGATGTCCACACTACTCTTTCTATATGTGGCAAATATTTATATTTAGGTACAGAGAACCTTCAAAATCTAGAAAGCTTTACTTGTGAATTTAGTAGACTTCTGTGGGATTCATAATCAATTACTTCAAACTGGAAGAGGGTAGGTTTAGATTAGAAATTAGGAAGAAGTTCTTCACTCTGAGGGTGGTGAGACACTGGAATAGGTTCTCAGGGAAGTTGTGATGCTCCATCACTGTAGGCATTCAAGACCAGGTTGTGTGGGGCCTTGTGCAACCTGGTCTAGTGGGAAGTGTCCCTGCCTATGGCAAAGGGGCTAGAACTAGATAATTGTTAAGGTGCCTCCCAAAACAAGAAGTTCTCTGATTCTGTATGCAAACAGCCTAATTTTATCATGAAGACCCCATTTGGAATTGTCAAACAGAACTAAAACTAGCTCACAAGCTGTAACTATTTGCAACTCCTTTGAACTTATTGTTTTTGATCACAATTGTATTTTCCAGTTAGTTTCAATGTTTTGTACTACGTAAATTTTCAGCTAGGAAATAGTAATGTGGTGGAAAATGATTCAGAGGTTAAAAAAAATTTAATCTCTAGCTGCAATTACTATTTTAAAATTACTAACATTGAAAATGTCTTTCTTAATGAAACAAATTGGATTATCAGCTCTGAAAAGCAAGTCACATATAACATTTGTACTAAGAATAATAATCTTCTTTATTCTTTTTCAAATCATAAAGCATCAAATCAGAAATAGTGGTGCCATTTCTTCTATTGCATGTTTCAGACCCAAAACATAAAGGAACTTCCCTGCGAACAAATTGTCTGTTAGTTCTGTTCTGTCTAGCCAGAGACATATAAAAAAAAGTTTCATATAGAGAATTTTGTTTAATGTAGGATGAAAAGTATTAACTGAGTTATGGAACTGCAAACACAGTATCTGGTTTTCTGAGAGAGAAGGAAATGAAAGGCAAAGTTAAACCTCTCAAATCTTGTGCCTTGAATATAAGCTCAGAATCCAAGCAGATCTGAATCCACCACCTAAGAAGCATATTCTTCTGCTATGTAGTGTTATTTAGAAATGGAAAAACAAAATAAAAAAACAAACAATCAAAAAACCAACAAAAGTCTAGTGCTCACTTCACATCATGTCCTTATTTTCCAAATGAGCATTAATAGATCTTCATCATGCCTCTTTCAATAATATTTTACTGTTTCAGCAAGATTCACTAAAATGTTTTTTGACAACTTTTCTTCTTCCAATTTCCTTAGAACATTAAGAAGTCAATTCTGTTGAAATTGATGGAAAGTCTTATCAGAGGATTTGAATTTGACCAAGTCCAGGATAGCACTTCCAATCAAGATCTGTAAGGGCTAATGAATAACTTACTGGTCAAAGCACATGGATGTGGAAAAATTGTCTTCAGAGCAGAACATTGGATGGGGATTTCTCAGTTCAGCTATTCCTTTACCATAATCCCATCATCACAAATTTCAACTAAGTTTTACTGATTGCTTAATGAGTATTTTTTGGTAAAACAGCATTCTTATTTTCTGTCAAGCTCTGTGGAGCTGAGGGATCCTGAAGCATGAGTTATATATTGTTCACTTTATAGCCTCATTTATTGTTTCATGTTGGTTTCTTTCTTTTCCACCCTCACCAGTCCCTTTTTGTGTGTGTGTGCTGATTGCTAGAAGCACTGTGGTACAGTAATTTTTCTTAAGAATGTCAGGGGAATCTAGGAATAAAACTTCATCTCTCTGAAAAATGGAAATACTTAATCAGTGATAGCTGATGCCAAATGTGCTGCTCTTCATTTTTCACTCTGGGGCAAACATTTTAATGGGACTTTATCACAGCTGAATTCCTTACTTTTTTTACCATGTATAATAATGTGAAATTCAAATCAGCTTATCTGATAACAGTCTTCTGGTTATTAAGCATTTAAATCGGCCAAGATCCCAGTGTCCTAGGTCACATAGAAAATGAAATAAGTTATCAAGGAATTTCTGGCTTAAAAGGTAAGATTTCTGAATCCAGTGTTAGAAAGCAAAGACATGGAAGGAAGTGGATTATAGAAATTATAGTAAAGTAAATATCACAGAGCACATCCAATTACTGGTGAAATGGTCAGAGATAACTCATACAATCAATAACATATATAGTGATACGGGGCAGATTTTTCAGTAATGTATTGTGATTATTATTGCAAAGCTTTATGAATTAATACTGCAATATTTTATGGCTATTCCCATTACAGGTAATACAACTTATATGTGATATAAAATGGGGATAGATTATTCAGGAAAAAAAATTACAGTGGAAAAGGAACATATTTAAAAGTTATTTATTGGTATTGTATTTCTTTACACTATTCATCTCATGCTGATTTCTATTGCTTATATTGTAAATACCCTACATTGCTGGGTCAGTCATGTCCATGAAGATTCCCACTGGTATGCTTAGGGATTTGGCTTGCTAATTTCAGACATGGATTTTGCAAAAAACTGAGTTTGTTCTGCAGGAAGTTTTGGAATGTACTTTTTAAATGAAAAACGGATACAATTTCCTCACTTTTGGATCAGAATTTAATTTTTCTGATAAATGTCAAACAGTGACAACAGCTACACTAAGGACTGCAGGTGAAAATTGTCCTGTATCTACTTAGTAGAAGTTTTTGCCTGGTTTGTACAAACACAAAATATTGGCAGAGCTCACAGGACGTTGGAGAAGGTTCCTGTCATGATGTACATATCAAAACCTCTGCTGAATCTTTTTTTTCCAGCTCTTTCCCACCCAACTGAATTTCAAGATTAGGTAAGTTTAATATGATTTCATTATTCATACTTTGTTTAATTTGTTGGGGAAAAAAAAAAGTGTGAAGAGCATAGGTGTCTTACAAAATGCAGAAAGTAAATGCACAGTATGTGTACCTTACGCTATATTCAACTTACTATCTAAGTTTCATCCCTGCAAGAAGAAACTGAAAAGGGNGTTAGTTCTGTTCTGTCTAGCCAGAGACATATAAAAAAAAGTTTCATATAGAGAATTTTGTTTAATGTAGGATGAAAAGTATTAACTGAGTTATGGAACTGCAAACACAGTATCTGGTTTTCTGAGAGAGAAGGAAATGAAAGGCAAAGTTAAACCTCTCAAATCTTGTGCCTGGAATATAAGCTCAGAATCCAAGCAGATCTGAATCCACCACCTAAGAAGCATATTCTTCTGCTATGTAGTGTTATTTAGAAATGGAAAAACAAAATAAAAAAACAAACAATCAAAAAACCAACAAAAGTCTAGTGCTCACTTCACATCATGTCCTTATTTTCCAAATGAGCATTAATAGATCTTCATCATGCCTCTTTCAATAATATTTTACTGTTTCAGCAAGATTCACTAAAATGTTTTTTGACAACTTTTCTTCTTCCAATTTCCTTAGAACATTAAGAAGTCAATTCTGTTGAAATTGATGGAAAGTCTTATCAGAGGATTTGAATTTGACCAAGTCCAGGATAGCACTTCCAATCAAGATCTGTAAGGGCTAATGAATAACTTACTGGTCAAAGCACATGGATGTGGAAAAATTGTCTTCAGAGCAGAACATTGGATGGGGATTTCTCAGTTCAGCTATTCCTTTACCATAATCCCATCATCACAAATTTCAACTAAGTTTTACTGATTGCTTAATGAGTATTTTTTGGTAAAACAGCATTCTTATTTTCTGTCAAGCTCTGTGGAGCTGAGGGATCCTGAAGCATGAGTTATATATTGTTCACTTTATAGCCTCATTTATTGTTTCATGTTGGTTTCTTTCTTTTCCACCCTCACCAGTCCCTTTTTGTGTGTGTGTGCTGATTGCTAGAAGCACTGTGGTACAGTAATTTTTCTTAAGAATGTCAGGGGAATCTAGGAATAAAACTTCATCTCTCTGAAAAATGGAAATACTTAATCAGTGATAGCTGATGCCAAATGTGCTGCTCTTCATTTTTCACTCTGGGGCAAACATTTTAATGGGACTTTATCACAGCTGAATTCCTTACTTTTTTTACCATGTATAATAATGTGAAATTCAAATCAGCTTATCTGATAACAGTCTTCTGGTTATTAAGCATTTAAATCGGCCAAGATCCCAGTGTCCTAGGTCACATAGAAAATGAAATAAGTTATCAAGGAATTTCTGGCTTAAAAGGTAAGATTTCTGAATCCAGTGTTAGAAAGCAAAGACATGGAAGGAAGTGGATTATAGAAATTATAGTAAAGTAAATATCACAGAGCACATCCAATTACTGGTGAAATGGTCAGAGATAACTCATACAATCAATAACATATATAGTGATACGGGGCAGATTTTTCAGTAATGTATTGTGATTATTATTGCAAAGCTTTATGAATTAATACTGCAATATTTTATGGCTATTCCCATTACAGGTAATACAACTTATATGTGATATAAAATGGGGATAGATTATTCAGGAAAAAAAATTACAGTGGAAAAGGAACATATTTAAAAGTTATTTATTGGTATTGTATTTCTTTACACTATTCATCTCATGCTGATTTCTATTGCTTATATTGTAAATACCCTACATTGCTGGGTCAGTCATGTCCATGAAGATTCCCACTGGTATGCTTAGGGATTTGGCTTGCTAATTTCAGACATGGATTTTGCAAAAAACTGAGTTTGTTCTGCAGGAAGTTTTGGAATGTACTTTTTAAATGAAAAACGGATACAATTTCCTCACTTTTGGATCAGAATTTAATTTTTCTGATAAATGTCAAACAGTGACAACAGCTACACTAAGGACTGCAGGTGAAAATTGTCCTGTATCTACTTAGTAGAAGTTTTTGCCTGGTTTGTACAAACACAAAATATTGGCAGAGCTCACAGGACGTTGGAGAAGGTTCCTGTCATGATGTACATATCAAAACCTCTGCTGAATCTTTTTTTTCCAGCTCTTTCCCACCCAACTGAATTTCAAGATTAGGTAAGTTTAATATGATTTCATTATTCATACTTTGTTTAATTTGTTGGGGAAAAAAAAAAGTGTGAAGAGCATAGGTGTCTTACAAAATGCAGAAAGTAAATGCACAGTATGTGTACCTTACGCTATATTCAACTTACTATCTAAGTTTCATCCCTGCAAGAAGAAACTGAAAAGGGACAAACTCAGTCTACCTTGGACTTTCAACTTCAACTGCCATGTCAATGTAATGATGTGTCCATGAAAAGATGCATTGCATCACCTGAAATTGAAGCAACTTTGGACAGCAGTTTAGACTTGAACTCATGCTGGGTCTTAGCAAGTTATATTTTAGAAAGAAAGAATACCTTGTCAGTAAACATATCAGATGAGTGTAACATCCCAATTTAAGTGTGTGGACGGGGTACTTGCTGTCTTGTATATTTTTACATGATTCTGACAGCCAAGAAGATGCTGCTGTTATTTCTTCCCATGAAAAAGAAACTTTTGCCTTCTGAAAGTGAAAAGCTTTTCCTCATTTGCATGGTGTTTTATACCAGACATTATCACAACCTGAAAGGATTAATCAGTTGTGATGGTCCATCTGACTCTGTGCAGTTGCTGTTGATGGCACTGTCTGTATGGTCCTGGGTGTTGCTATGGAGCATCCCACTTTGACTGACTTTAATAATGATAGGAAATTTATTTGGTTAAAAAAAATAACATGAAATACTGATCATTTCCATTCAAAGTCACTAGTTCATATTTGAAATGGAAATGAGAAATGCAAACATGATTAGCAACAAATGACTTCTTTACATGGAATCTGTTTGCAATTTCACTTTGGTGTTATTACAGAAAAGCTGAATGGCAGTGCCAAAGAGATAGTCACTCAGTCTGATCACCATATTCCTGTCTGCTCCTGAGTTTCTTGTTTGTCTTTGAGGATCTGACAGTAGTTCTATAAACAGACCCATCTAGTTTTCAAATACTAGCACTGTGGCTGTATTTAGCACAGCATTCCATCTCCAGCTTCCATCCTTGCTAGATCACTGATGGTGTTTCCAGATTGGAGTGGGACACCTTCAAGTCTCGGCAGCTATAAAAATCTAAATCAACCTTTCTGAAGAACACAAAGTTAATTTGCTCTGTCTGAGAATAGAATGTAACTATTTTAGTCTGGTTTGATTTATGTAAAACATAGATTAAATTCTCAACTCATCATGCAATTAGAGTTTAGCAATGTTGCTTTCACATTTCTAAAGTGGAACCTGAACTAAGACATTTCACAATTAAAAAAAAAAATCAAAGAAAATGAAAAAAAAATTATTATGACAAGAATATCGGCCATGTAAAGGGTAAGAAGAAAATCATAGAAATGTTTTTTAAACAGAAAACTCTTCAGTAGCCTCTGAATGGACACTGGTAATGTTTGTAGCTCTGTGGAAAAAACTGTGAAAAACAATCAGACTACTGGACCCTCAGCATACAAGACTTTTATGTACTCTAAAGGCCACAAAAGAGTACTGGAAATTCCCTGAAAATTATTTATTTATGCTGCAGTATCACTGTCATGGTTTAGGGTCAGGGTAACCCCCAGACCGATAACAGACGCTCTCTTTTAACCACCCCTCCCTCCCCAAAGGGGAGAGAAAAGGAATAAGGGAGAGAGGCTTAGTGATTAGAAAAAGGAATTAGAACAATTTAATTAAAAATGAAAATGAAATATATACAAATATGTACAAAGCCAGTAGCGAACCCAACCCCCCCCAGTGGTAATTACATTACCCTCACGGACGCTGTGGAGGAGCTGGACTCTGGCACTGGGTCTCGGGAGCGAACATAAGAGCCAAAGCCAAAGGGGAAGACCGGAAGCGAAAAAGGGACGAAAAGGCACGAAAAAAGGGCTAAAAGGGACGAGTCTCCAGACCCCCGAGCTTATATACTGGATATGACGTGTATGGGCTGGAATACCTCGTTGGTCAGTTTGGGGTCACCTGTCCTGTCCTCCCCGCAGGTGTGGTCTTTCACTTTCTGCCCCCCTCAGTGCAAAACACAAATTCTATCAATGGCCTTGGTTTGCATTCCATCCCTGGTAGTAACTGTAAACATAAGATGTTATCACTCCTAGAAGCGGACACTGTCTGCAAAACATGCTGCTAACTCTAGAAAGTGCAGCCAGTTAGAAAACCTGAGCTGAAAAAGTAAAATCACTGAACAGAATTTTCTTGGTTTACACCCAAACCAGGACAATCATCTAAAGAATTTTGGGAAAATCAGGACCTGAACATCACAGAATAAGAGTCAATGGAGGTGGAAGGGACCTCTCTGCAGGTGCTCCTGAGCTTTGAAGGACTTGCCACGCTGTTCTGGGCTCATGGGATTTCCTTGTACAGGCTATGCTGTCTTCAACAGTTACATGTAAGTAACATGCTTGGTTTGCTACATGAAAGTCAAGACACTTTGCATGTTGTTTAAGATATTAAGAGAATTTAGAAATTGTCCTTCCCTCCAGAGCACTACCAAAACAAAGGCAGTTAGAAAATTAGGAAGGTAACACAGAATTAAGAATCCATTCCAGATGAGGCAACACAGGAGAATCTGACAGGAAACAAATGCCTAAATCCAGGTGCTTCCATAGGGAATGGTAGGGCATTAACCTTGTGGTGAACCTTCAAAGAGCATCTGTGTTGGTCTATGATGTTTATACCACTCCTTGTGACACAGTCCTACAAGCAGGAAACTCAACTTCAATGTCCATCCTTGAAAACCACTTTTTGTTAAGTGTTTTAAGAATCTTAGGTGAAAGTATTAGAAAAATTCAAAATCTGCCCATTCTATTCTTAAAGCATTCTTTAAAAAATGTCTAAAAACTGCCACAGACAGCAGAACCAAGTGAACACAGCAATTCATGTCATATGTGAGGGAAAAGCAAATCTCATTTATGTAGAATGCTAATCTGCTATAATTTCTTGAAGGTGTTGACAAGCCTTTGAATAAGGATAATTTGATTTATTTAGTAATAATCTTTTGTCAAGGACCTTCATCAAACCTTTAATGGAATAACATGATCTTAACTGATTTAGGAACATAAACCAAAGTGCAGGAATAACTTTGTAAGGTTGGTCAGTGTAAGGGGTACTGTTGGTCATTATGCTAGGACTGGGATTATTTGACAGAGTTAATCTGGAAAAACAAACTGTGAAGACTTTCAAAGCAATTGGTGGATACTTGATGTATGTACTAAAGTTGTGGATGAGACTGAAATAAATACAAGGTAATGAACAAAGGCAAAACCAACCCAAAATACACCTACACCATGAGCTCAGAAGAAATTGTTATTATTCAGGGAGGATATTTTGAATTACTCTTTCTAGCTAAATATCTGCTAAGCTGTCATCAAAAACAATAAATTACAAAATAAATACACTGAAAATTACTATTTTTTCACAACAGAAGAACTAGGAGCTATAAAATGAGCTTTCAGTTAACAAATTAAAAATAAAGTAAGTAGTTTTTCACATGGTATGAAACTTGTAAAAGTCACATTATGAATATGGAGCTGATAGAGCCAGATGTGGCTTTAGAAGTCACACAGCTGCACTTTATTGGTAGTTACAATGTCCTCCTGGTGAAATCTGGGTTGAAGCTGCAATGGAAAAAAATCTGGATTCTGGCAAAGGGAAGAGATACTAAAAATGAGCCCAATTACTGTAGTGTTAAAGCTGATTTCAGTGTTTCATTCCTAATGGTTTGGAATATGAAGAAGCCATCAAGTAATTTCCAGCCATGTAATAACTCCATCCCCTCCTGTGTCTTTCAAATTTGCCTGTCACCCTGTTACAGATATAGTTCATGAACCTTCTTCAGATGACTTAGTTCATCTGTAGATAATGCCAGTCAGGAAAATCAGTCCACACGTCCATTTAAAATCCAATGAGTTATGAAACTGGAGTTAAAGAACTGCTGGCCTCTACTCATCCAGTGCTTTCCACAGGCATCTGTTATCCCATTCAGAATGCTCTGAAGTGAGTCATTACTTAATTAATTTACTGAGAACCGAGATTACAGAGCAACCACATAAAATATTCAGAAAATCAGTTGTAAAGATAAATAGAAATGTGGGCCATTATATTCCTCAGCTACTAATCACATCACCTCTGACATTCATGGAGTTCTTTCATATTATGCTTGAGACTGTAGCTGACAAAATAACATGGTAAGAAACTAACAGCTATGTGCTTTTTTCAGTAGCAGGATAACTCAAAGAAAACTTCAGCATTAAATTTTCCAGGTATATATATGTTAAGAACTTAAGAAATTCAAAGCAAACCAAACAGTTTGAATCCATCTATTGGTGGAAGTGGTAAATGAGAAGAATGCATTGAACTATCATAACTATCATATCTTTTGTTATAAATGTGATAATTCGAAAGAAAAGAAATTAATATTTTAAGCACATAAACTTATAAGTTTTACATTAGTCATGTAATAAGAAAATAAATAATTCATATTATTAATAAGAAAAGGCTTCTATTACCAGATCACAATTACTTCTTAACTGGAAAATAGTGAATGCTTTTGAACTTTTTTTTTTTTTTTCCAGTACCTAAACTTTTAAAAGGAACTGGAATGTGGCCTTTTACAATGGAGTTATAGCATCAGTGGATTAGGAAAGAGCTACTGCTATCTTTCACCTGGACTTGTCCAAAGTGTTTGACACTATCCCCCATGAGATCCTGGTCTCTAAATTGTAAAGACATGAATTTGATGGAAGGACAACTCACTGGATAAAGAATTGCCAAGAAATGCCATACCATACCATACCATACCACTTCACATCTGATATATCCACTTCACACCTGATATATAAGGTCGGGGGCAGGCTGGGAAAGGCTCAGGTTTTGGCAGTGGGTCAGACTGGAGGTGGCACAGCCCTGCTTCTTGGTTCCTTACATAGCACTCCTTCTGTGTCTTTGTTCCTTGCTACTATTTCTTGTCATTACTACTCCTGCTGCACTGTTGTATCAGAATTTCCTTATCTCAGCCCATGGGGTTTTTTCACTTTTCTCCCTCTTGTCCTTCCCATCTGTGGGTGGGTGATGAGTGAGCAAGTGGTGAGTGGTGCTCAGCTCCCAACAACAACAACTGTGTAAAAATAGACCTGTTTTCATTAAAAATGGCTAAATGTTACTTACTGAGTAAAAGCCATAAATGTCATTTAACATAACATGGTAAAAACACATCATAAAATACACGTGTGGGATTTATAAATGGCTCTATGAAGGTCTTCCTGTGTGTAGAGAGATATGTAACTATAGATACTTGTAAGTACAATGTAGTTTATATTGATTATATTCCTTAGCTTTCTTTTGCAGAATGAAGATTGCATTCTGTGCATACTTGGAGTTCATTTGTAATACACCAAGACTGGTGAGGGGGAATCGATGTTTCAGTAAGCAGAACATCTGTTTCTTGTATTTAAAATTAATCAGGATATACAAGCTTATATCTAACAACATTTTATTAGTTCAGTCAATGTCATTTGCAAATGTGACATCTGCCACCCATGGTTAACAGCTTATTTATTTTTGCTGAACTCGCACCAGTATAGTGGCCACAGTAGTCATATAATCCAGTTAGGTATGGGCATTTAACATGCTTCTGCATAACATGCTAGAGAAAATCTTGCTCATACAAATAAATATCTCTATTTTATTTAGAATATTCCAACAGCACACACACAAACACAAATAAAAACATTATATTACAAAGTTCTGCTTATAGATCCAATGTTGTGCAATAAATCAGATCCACATATTCCATGGATTCACACCACACATAGATGCACTTGATATATTGTTTAATTTAAAACATTTTAAATATACAGCAAAATTAGCAACTTGGTTGAAATAAGAGTTTTAACCACTAAGAAACTGTTTTAAGGAGAGAAATAGAAAGTCATAGCAGAGCAACAAATTCCATACACTTGTGTCAAAGCTAGGTAGCTTTTATCCTTGTACTGAAAAGCTTCAATACATCATCTTTATTGTTGTGTTTATTTGACAGAACCAAGGGGTTTTGTTGCATTAAACTTAAAAAAAAAAAAAAAAAAGCTTTCTGCTTGGCGATCTATACTTACCGACTGGGATATTCATTCTTAGTTGTTTGGATGGCAATGGAGCTATATTATTTCTGCATTTCATCCTACTCTTCGGCTCCCATTTAAAATAATCTCAGATTGTTCTATTCAAAGATGCTATTCTGGTTACGTCTTCCTGGGGGGAGATTGCTTTGCATTCCAAGATGTCAGGGGCATATTAGGAGAGAAATGACAGTGTGTGGTTTGAGGTAGAGGCATTCATTTTTTCTGTTTAAAAAAGCCTGGGGCAAGCACAGTTCTGATCTATATTTTAGCCATGACTGATGCCTCTACATTACCTAAGAGACCTAGAGAGCATTATGGAATGTTATGTGTTGGAAAAATATGACTGACTTGTGAGATTCAAATGTCTTTTATTAATAAAATCCCTATTCTAACCATTCCATATAAGCCAAAATGCAAGTAACTGCCTATAAGTCAAGGCTGTGGTATTAGAAGAGATAATGATAGGTTTTATCCCTTTGTCCTGCAGAAATACAGTGGCAGGCTGACCTACATCAGGATATTGATGCTTCTGAAACCTAAATCTTACGCTACTTGGCATAATGAGATATCTTTTGCATATTGCTGGATGGGGTGAATCTGCCTCCCAACAGAGCTTTCTAAATGACTTTTGGCTCTAAGTCACATATCCAACAGTAAGAAAGGGTTTTTTTGTATGATGGCTACAAAGAAGTCACCCAGTGCAGCACTTGGGAATCATGTCTGTTAACTTCTCATTTTTCATGTCAAGAACATAGACATGAGGGAATCGAGAGCTTTACTTTCAGCAGCCTTCTTATCATTACTCCTGGGAGCTGAAGTATTAATTTAGACCTCTGTCTAATAGGAGATTCCATTTCATTTGTTGGCTTGAAGAATAAAGGGACAAAGTTCAGGCTCACCTTATGCAACTCCACTGGATAGCTATTATTATTAGATTTTTATTCATAAGTAAATTTGATTTAAACTCATTGCATTTTCTGTGAGTTGACTCTCAGGCATGGCAGAAATACAAGAAAATAGGAAATCTAGAGCAAAAAAAACAATTATTCAACTTTGCTGCTTTTGTTATGGTCTTCATTTAGTGATAAATAAATCATTGGCAACTCAAATGCTTTTAAAAATCTGTTAACTTTTGCTAATAATGTTTGAGCAGACTATTAGATAATTATTTCTGTTAATGTGTTCTTGTGCGTTTAACTAGACAACTGTGCACTTGGAGTCAGGCCTGCCTCAGTGATATTGCAGCAGGGCCAATCTCCAGCTCCCCACAGTCCTGCCCTTCCCAGTCATGGGCCCCACCAAGCTCAGCCCACCAGCAGGTCCATGTCCTGGGTTCTCAGCCAGTTGCCATTCTTAGGTAGGTGCCTGATGCCTGGGGCTGGGGTTTCTTTGGTGCTTCCCAATTCCCCTATTCCTGGCTGTAGGGTGGGATGAGCCTTGGCTGCCAGGCCCTGCCATTACCCACCCAGGGAGCCCTCAACATCCTAAGAGAAGAGTTCTCTTAGATCAGTGAATGAATTATTAAATATTGCAACTTATATTATGTGATCCTTTTCACAGATGTACCTAGTTCATTATTTAAATTTGTTTTCCTGCCTGATTTGTCCTTAGGCCTTTATAGGCTGCTGTGATGGGTTGAACTTGGATGGCTACCATATGCCCACCCAACCACTCTCTCACTCCTTTGCTCAGCATAGCAAGGGCAGAAAACAAGGTGGAAAAGCTTGTGGAGCGAGATAAAGGAGATCACTGTCCAGTTGCTATCACAGGCAAAACATCTCAACTTGGAGAAAATTAATTTAATGTATTGACAATTAAAAATAGCAAAGGATGGTGAGAAACAAAGACAGAAACAGTGCTCCAGTCTGTCCATAACAGCTTCTCTCTGCCACGCTATCCTCACACTTTTTCTCCACCCCAGCCTCTCCCTGGGCCTCTCCAGGGACATCTCTGCTGGGGTTGCTTGAGCTCCTCCCGTGCTCCCCTCAGCCCCAGCTGCCAGGCAGTGTTTTGCCCTTTCGTAGCCAAGCTTTCCCCGAGGCTCCCTCCTTCCCTCCCGTGGCTTAGGGCTCAGCTGTGCCCTGTGGTGCGGCCTCTGGGACCGGCTGTGGCCGGGGCAATCCCGGGCCCTCCTCACAGGAGCAGGCCTAGCAGCTCACACTTGTTGTCAAAACCTGGACAGCTGAGCTCAGTGCAGTCATGATTCTTCCATTATTTCATTACGTTCCAGTGACTTTTACGCTGAATGACTACCAAAAGGCCATTTTTTTTGTCTTTTCCCCGTAATCTCAGCCCTATCTTGTCCATTCTAATCTCTGTGAAAACCAACAGGAGTGTAACTGCCCTTTGCACATCTTTGAATAATCTGTGCCCACAACATGTATTCTGTAAGCATAAGAGTATCACTTCATGTTTAGTGGCCAGACAATAAGTGCTCTGTGATGATGTAATGTTATCTAGTTATTTTGTGGCTTTAGATAGAGCTTGAGGGCAACTGATGTGATTTAATACATCTAGCTCAGAGGATATATTCTTTGGTTTTCTGCTTGGTATCAAATTCTAGTTACTAAACTGGAATGAAGAGCTGAAAAATATTTTATATTCCCTCCACACCTCTAGATTTTGCCACTCCTATAAACTTTACACTGAAGCACAAACAGAAGTGTTGCCCATTTCTCAGTGTGAATGAAGATAGAGAGCCTCTGAAACATAACTGAATAAAAGCTACTACACACACACAAAAAAAATGCATACCTCTGTATTGAAACAATGACCCTTAAAAGTTTGGCCAGTACTGGAGCTGTATTGTGGAGGGAAAAAAGCCAAATACGGCATAATATATAATCAGGGCATAGTAATGATCTATGTCCTGAGTAAACTGGTTTCGGACATCACCATTCATATTGGTTTGCCATAAAACAATGTATTTTTTATTTCAAGCATGGCAAAAGGTATCATATCCTTGTGCCTCTAAATCTAATTGCATAGAATGTTCTGTAAAACTTCAGGTAGTTTTGTGCAGAGAACTAGACAAGTAGAAACATTTTTTTAGAGGTAACTAGAAATTATTTTTTTACTTTGTTTTATTCATTGCTTCTTTAACCTCTCACTTTCCACAGCAGTGATCAAGCCTCTCAAAAAAAGCTCTTGTAACACTTCTCAGATAGTTTCAGTCATTTTTGCTTCACTTTATGGAGATTGCTATTCCCATGTGTTGTGTTAGCTAAGTAGTCATGCAGCACATTTGAAGCTTGAATTAAAAGTCCATTTTTCCCCCTTAACAAGATTCATAAATAAAAAATATAATCTTTGAATAAAATCCAGGTATTGCACTGAAAGGAAAAGGCTTTATATGTTAACAATGTCAAGATTCAACGATGCATAGTAAAATGACTCCATAAGCAATGAAATTCAAATTTTAAGCTAAGTCCTCTGACTTTCATTTAAAAGAAATGCATTTTGCTTAGTTTTGTAAGGATGTCAGTCAGGATCAGTTCAGTTCTAGTGTGCAGGTGTGCTGAATAGAAAAGCTAAACATGTAGGCTGCTTTTCTGTACTTTAAATCATCACTCATAGGATTGTTCTGCTGCCCTAAAGGGGACCACTTTCAGAACATTATATCTGAGAGACATGGCAATGTGACATCTAGATGCATCCATTTATAATGCACATTTTTCCTCCCTCTAACTCTAAAGTTAATTCAGCAGGATCTTATCCTACTTCATCCTTGTACACTTAGCTGACTGTCAATGAGAAAGAAGTGAGGACTAATACCAGTTATTGGGGTCTCAGTAAAATGAACTATAGAATCCCATCAAATCATGTCTATTCCTGCAGCTGTCAAAGGAATGCAATTGTTCAGATGGACTTTCCAAGTTGGCACTGGTAGCTCTGATATCTCCCTTGAAAAATCCCTGACAATTGTACATGTTCATATCAGTTAGGCATTTTAAGGAAGGTACACTTAGACATTTCTTTCTCATTTTTTGTGCATGAATGGTGTATGGATAAATAGGTATCTAACACTGTTCAATATCAAGATATTAGGATAACTATGTGTATCCAGCTGGGAAAACTGGAATCCTTTATTGCTCAAGTATCCAAGTACCATACTGATGTAATACTCAAAAATTTAAGTGTGCTAAGGGTGTGCCTACTGTTCAAATGAGTGCAAGTAATGTAAAGTTGGTCTTTTAGAGTGTAATTAATTTTGTGTTAATTAAATTTCCCTTCTTTGTTATTTGGTCCATCTCTTTTCAAAAGAACACTATAAATAAGACAGTTTTAGTAACAGAAATAGAATAGAAAGAATTGCCTTGATTATACATCTAATTCTGTTTAAAAGAAAAAGGTGAATTAACCTGCTACAGGAAAAGGAAAAAAAAAAAGGTGAATGAACCTGCTATAGAAATTTAAAAATTGTTTTGATTGCTTAGACAGTTTTCCTAACAAAAGTCATTATATGAGATTCTGGAAAACATAGCCACTTTCATAAACCCACTTATTTAAAGAGTAAAAATAGGTGAAATACAGCTGATCAAATACTTATAGCTTTGCACAACCCAAATTCAGAAAAAATAGCTCTCCTACTATATGAATCTTTGGTTCTGTGAACTGGTTATATATCAGATAGTCATATAGAGCAGTCATGGAATGTTACAACTCCTTAAATCCTGTTTCTGCGCTGAAATGACACTCAATTTCCTTGCTTTTTCACTCATGTGTTTACTAAGGACAGACACAGTGGTTTTGCTTATCATGCCGATGTGCACTTGCTGGCCTCTTGAGAGTGTGAAAATAGCTGAAAGCTTTAAATTCCTTTAGTTGACTTGATTAGACAGTGGCCCTTTGCCTGGCATGGATTTCAGGATTTAGAGTTTATTATCAGGTCACCAGAGTATTTTTTTTTTCTGTTGTGTGTTGTCAGCAAATACCCAACTCCCTGAATAATGAAATACCAAAACCAATCAGAATTAATGCTGATCTCTTTTAAATTGTTTCAGTGTTTCTGTTCCATTCGTATTATTACAGAAATCTCATGTACTTTTCTATAATCTTTGGGTTTTTAATACAGGAATGCAGGTAAAAAAGAAATGGTGACTTAGTGTGGATTTCAGCTAAAGGCTAATCCATATTAATTTCTTTTAATTAATTCTTTTTCATATTAAGTCTTTTAATGAAAAACAAACTAAACAAAACAGAGAAACATAGTGAAAAAGCCTAACAATATATCCTGAAATAAAAGTTCATACAGTAATTTGCAGTGTGCCATATCACCCCTCTCAAAGAATGACAGGTTATCTCTGTGCTACTTAGAGGGAAAGAACATTCAATTAATAAAGCACAGGGGAGAAAGAGGGGTTACAGTCTGCAGGCTGCTGGCTGTAGCATGGCTGTGTGTAAAGCATTGATTGATGGCAGCAGAAGCAGAGTGCTACACAGAGCATCTAACAACCATGTAAACAACCAAATAAAATGGATACAGACCAGCACAGCTTGCAGTAACTCCTTGTTTGGTGCAGTTTGTATACTTGGTAAGTGTACCTGCTATTCCATCATTACTGTGCTTGAAAATACTGAACAGTAAAATATTGAGGTCCAATTCTCACATAAAAGCACTCAACATACTTTTTTTTGAGTTTTGACTGTGACCTTCAGCTGCTATTCACTGAACAGTTTGTAGAGCAGTTCTGCATCCATTTGACTGAGGTTTCATCCAGGTTTTATCCCCCTAATTTGCCCTGGAATGTAATAAGCTTACATATGTGAAATTTACTCTTCATTCATTAGAGACAATGCATTGAGTAAGGTGGAGGTTTACTTAAACAGAGAAATGTCTTCACCAGCTGAGTGTTGGTCGATATTCAACTTTTTTTTTTCTTTTTAAGGTATTTACAAATAGGCTGTAGGATTTTTTTTGCTCCAAAGTTCTGCAGAGAATTGGACCCCAGCTTAATGATTCATAGCAATTTGAGACTTCTGTTTGTTTCAGGCAGTTTTTTTTCTAGTTTTTTAGGACGTTACTTCTCTTCAAATCATTTTTTAAATAGAAATTAATGTGTAGAGTCATTAGACTTGGAGAGCTTTGATCCTTTCTCATAAAAAGAGTCAGTAAATTTCCAAGTAAGTTTATGGTGAATCACAGAATGGTAGGGGTTGGAAGGGATGGCAGAAATCAGTAGCCTTCTTTGATTGTTATGAGAATACATGTAACATTTGTGTTATGTTTTGAGTATTTTATTTTAGTTTGGACACAGTAAAGTTTTTTAAATTAGTAGTTACAGATTTTCTACATTCTAATTCTGTTTTCTTTTGCTAACATAGAGAAATATAGATTGCATTTTCCTCCACTATTTCTATAACTCATTTCAAAATAAAAAATATTGTTCATGTACTGGGAGAAATGTAATAAACCCAGTAATTGTTTTGATATATACTTTATATTATGAGATAAGAACTGTAACTTTGATAAATCCTTCTTCTTTCTGTCATGTAAGTATGTATTAAATGATCTGAGATAGGGAGGAGAATTAAATTCTTTATCACGTGATATTAGATTTGTTTATAATTCCTCTGGTGAAAGAATTCATCATTCTTCCCCACCCTCCCCCATCTTTTAATCCTGAACAATCCCATATTTTGCTTGACTGGCTCTCTTAAACTTTGACAGGTTTACTCTTGCAGTGTATAAAAGAATTGAGAGCCCCACCCCAGGTGAGCTCTGCCTATACAGTCTTGGCTTCTCTACCTCTCATTTGTCTTAATAACAGAGCCAGAAGCATTAATAAGCCTCATCATCTTACTTCAGTTAATGGGCTGTCCATGTCACAGACAAATTTTCTCTTCAGAGGCAGAAGGGAAAATCATTTCAATGTTAGATCTCTTCTGGACATTATCTATCTGTATACTTCTCCCTTCCCCTGTAACTCTCCTCTCTAAACCATCAGTGATGTTAATTAGCATCCTTTCTTCCTTTCTTGGAATCAGTGAGCCAGTAATAACCCATGCTATGTCATTTTCTATTATGCCGTTTGTATTCCAGTATCTTGAACATGGCATTGGATTCCATTGTACAACTGTAGCTTTACTGTTTATTACATACAGAGTATTGATTTTTTAAAGCTTTTTACGTACATTTTTCATGTTTTGGTGTAGGAAACAGCAATTAAATAACTGGGCGTATAAGCCTACTTTTATATTAGTGCTGAATTCACAGTGATGTGGGAGTGACATTTTGCACACTTATTCAAAACAAACACAAACAAATTGAATGAAAACCCCAGTGGGTGTTCAAACACCCCCCAAATATCCCCTGTTTGTCCTTTCTTAAAGCAGATCCTCTGACAGATCACAGAGGAACAGGCACAGGTTCTTCCATAAAGTGCTCTGGCTAGAGACAATATAAGTTTTGGCATTTGTGTTAAATTAAGGAAGTCAATAAGAATATTGATCATGATCACATGTCTTTTCAGAATTGAAGAACTCTATAAGTAANAAAGCATTGATTGATGGCAGCAGAAGCAGAGTGCTACACAGAGCATCTAACAACCATGTAAACAACCAAATAAAATGGATACAGACCAGCACAGCTTGCAGTAACTCCTTGTTTGGTGCAGTTTGTATACTTGGTAAGTGTACCTGCTATTCCATCATTACTGTGCTTGAAAATACTGAACAGTAAAATATTGAGGTCCAATTCTCACATAAAAGCACTCAACATACTTTTTTTTGAGTTTTGACTGTGACCTTCAGCTGCTATTCACTGAACAGTTTGTAGAGCAGTTCTGCATCCATTTGACTGAGGTTTCATCCAGGTTTTATCCCCCTAATTTGCCCTGGAATGTAATAAGCTTACATATGTGAAATTTACTCTTCATTCATTAGAGACAATGCATTGAGTAAGGTGGAGGTTTACTTAAACAGAGAAATGTCTTCACCAGCTGAGTGTTGGTCGATATTCAACTTTTTTTTTTCTTTTTAAGGTATTTACAAATAGGCTGTAGGATTTTTTTTGCTCCAAAGTTCTGCAGAGAATTGGACCCCAGCTTAATGATTCATAGCAATTTGAGACTTCTGTTTGTTTCAGGCAGTTTTTTTTCTAGTTTTTTAGGACGTTACTTCTCTTCAAATCATTTTTTAAATAGAAATTAATGTGTAGAGTCATTAGACTTGGAGAGCTTTGATCCTTTCTCATAAAAAGAGTCAGTAAATTTCCAAGTAAGTTTATGGTGAATCACAGAATGGTAGGGGTTGGAAGGGATGGCAGAAATCAGTAGCCTTCTTTGATTGTTATGAGAATACATGTAACATTTGTGTTATGTTTTGAGTATTTTATTTTAGTTTGGACACAGTAAAGTTTTTTAAATTAGTAGTTACAGATTTTCTACATTCTAATTCTGTTTTCTTTTG